>JBBBDQ010001372.1:315000-347500 GCA_037127315.1 Ascarosepion bandense
TATATATATATATATATATATATATATATATATATATATCTTTTGCTCTCTCACGGACTCTATCTATCTATCTATCTATCTATCTATCTATCTATCTATCTATCTATCACCGACTGATTTCTCTCTCTTTCTGCCAATCTCTCTGTACATAGATAGATAGATAGATAGATAGATAGATAGATAGATAGATAGATAGATAGATAGATAGCAAAATAAATGGATGAACTGATTTGGATAGATAGATAGATAGATAGATAGATAGATAGATAGATAGATATCACTAACTGTTCTCTTTAAATGTGTGTGTGCATATATGAAGAAATAAATATTTAGATAGATATATAGCTAGCTATATCTCCTTTATATATATATATATACGCATCTCTCTCTCTCTCTCTCTCTCTCTCTCTCTATCTATCTATCTATCTATCTATCTATCGACTATTCATGTCTATCGATCGATCGTTCTAAATTGGTTCATATCTATCTCAGTCTGGACATATCTATGTACCAGCTTTCCAATCTTCTCAGACTCATTTTTATTTCATGTTGTTTTTTTTCCGAATTATTAAATTTTTCTTCTTTTTCACTTCCTTCTTTCCTGCCTTCCTTCCTTCCTTCCTTCCTTCCTTCCTTCCTTCCTTCCTTCCTTCCTTCCTTTTCTTAACTCAGTCTTTCATTTTTCTTTCCGTACCTTTATTTCACACTCTGTTTTTCTCCAACTCATTCTTCGGTCACCTACCATTTCATAAATCCTCCACCCTTTTTTCACCAAACTTCAAGCTCCTGCGCACCCCCACCTCGCCCAGTCCTCCAACTACTACTGACACTCGACTGGCGTCGCCTTTGTGTCATACTGTCTACAAATCCTTACTTTCATTTTCACTATCTAAAGACCTCTGTCCCAGCCAGATTCTGGCTTGGTTCCTAGTATTTCTATTCCCCACTTTGATGTCATTTGTTGCCGTGCGGTATGTTTCTCCTCCCCCTCGCCCTCCCCCTCTCTCTCTCCCTCTCTCTCTCACTCTGTTCTAATGTATGCATCTTAAGTGTATGTGGGTTAATACTCAGCCAATGTTAGATCGCGCCATTGTTCTTTAAATACACGTGCTCTTTTCAAATTCTGCAGTATGTTTTAAATATATAATTTCTTTGGTCACCAATTGATCTTGACACCATTAATATATCTGTAGTACTTGCGACCAACAATTTGATTTGTGCTATAATGTAGATGTGGTTTCTTCCATTTAGTATGTCTTAATATAGAAGTTACTAAACAAAAATTTAAAGAAAGTAACTACAACTTCATTATTTCATACAAATATTGATTAAGCTCCGCTTCTGTCCGGATTTTTTAGATGAAGACTTGCTTATCACTGGCTGTAGCCATGAAATGTTCACGGCTTTTCTACCTGAATTTTCGAATGAATCGTAACTCTTCATGCAATAACTGAGAAAGCTCGTTTTGAATTCCACGAAAGTCTCCTATTGTCTCGTTGACATTTTGACACCACATGTGCCAGAAACTTCAGCTGTCTTTTCATGACGTTGAATATCATTTTTTTATTTTATTTTTGATGTCCAACCTCTCCAAAACTCGTCGTTCCTTACATGTTCTGTCCACGGTAGCCTCAGCATGTTTCCGTAGAAGTACTTTTCGGCTGCTTCAAGTCATCCCTTTGATGAGATTGTCTAACATTTGTTGCCATATTGAAGGACAGACATAATATATCAAGTCTTTCTTCTTTCTTTGCAGCGATATCTTCCTATCTCTCAATATTCTATTCAGTTTCCGGAATGTATCATTGGCTATACCAATTCGCCTTTTTATCCTCTGTTAGGACACTTGCCAGATATTTAAATTCCAGGACCTCCACGATTTTAGTCTCCCCTATTTGGATTCGGCATTTTCGGTTCCTCTTTTTACTGATTACCATTCCATTCAGTTTTCTTGTAGTTTATATGTAACCTTTTCTTTCCACTTTCTGTAACTGATTTCGGTGGGAAGACATGTAGTTGCTTTTGCTGATTACCATGCATTCAGTTTTCTTGTAATTTATACACTCCTGATCAAAAATTTAAGACCACTTAAAAATCTTTAAAAAGAATTTTTTTTTTATGAATAGATTTTAAACTCCTCCCACTTAAGGTTACCAATACTACAATCTAAAAGGTTATGGAAACAAAAAGCTACATTCCAAACATTTTATTTAGAAATTTACATTTTTATAAAATGAGGCGATTTACACATGATCAAAATTATAAGACCAGGGGTATCAATTGTTAGATCTATGGCAATTCCAATGTTTTTAGTTCAGTTAGAGATTAGCAATCACTGCGTAAAGGTGTTACCATGCCTAAAGCAAGCAAACTTACCAAAGTTGAGCGTTCTCGAATTCTAGAATTCCATAAGCAAGATTTGTCACAGCGGGCGATCGCAGCTAAGGTAAATCGCAGTAAAACTGTGATTTGCAACTTTATAAAGAACAGTGAGAATTATGGAAAAGCAACATCCTCTGGTAAGCCCCCAAAAATTTCTCCTGCATTGAGTAGGAGAATAAGACGAGTTGTTATGAAAGACGGGGGATTTACTTCTAGTCAAATTAAGGCAGTCACAGATGCTGATTGCAGTCCCGTAACCATCAGACGACACTTAAGACAAAAAGGCATGGTAAATAAAAAGCGTAAACAAATTCCTCGGCTGCTTCCACGTCACAAGTTGGACCGCTTAAAGTTTGGTCGTGAATACCAAACATGGGACGTTGAGAAGTGGAAGAAAGTCCTGTTTTCTGATGAGAAAAAATTCAATCTCGATGGTCCTGATGGCTTCCAACGATATTGGTATAACAAAAACATGCCTCCTGAAATTTTCTCTGCACGTCATAGTGGTGGAGGGTCCCTGATGGTATGGGGTGCCTTTACTTACAGAGGGAGGATGGAGCTCCAGGTGATGCAGGGTCGTCAGAGAGCGGCTGGTTGTGTTAACATGCTACAAAAAGCATCTTTGATGATAGAGGGCCATCGTTTGTGTGGAGGTGGATGGTTATTCCAACAGGATAATGCTGCAATCCATGCTGCAAGACGGACCTTGACCTTTCTACAAGAAAATGGGGTCCATCTCTTGGGACATCCTGCATGCTCACCGGACTTGAACCCAATTGAAAATGTTTGGGGATGGATGACAAGAGATGTTTATCGAAATGGCAAACAATATTCAACAAAAAATGAACTTTATGAAGCCATCTTCAGAAGCTGGAGCAACATCCCCCGCACCTTAATGGAAATGCTTATTTCTAGAATGCCCGACAGAATTTTTGAAGTCATCAAAAGCAGTGGAGATAGACTTCATTATTAAATTTGGTTGTTAAATATTTTCATACACTTTTGTACAATTTCGTAGAATTTTTGTCTCTGGTCTTATAATTTTGATCATGTGTAAATCGCCTAATTTTATAAACATGTAAATTTCTAAAAAGAAGGTTGGAACGGAGCATTTTGTTTAAATAAACTTTTAGATTGTAGATTGGTAACCTTAGTCGGAGTAGTTTAAAATCTAACTATAAACAAAATTTCTTTTTAAAGATTTTCAAGCGGTCTTAAAATTTTGAACGGGAGTGTATGTAGTCCTTTCTTTCCGCTTACTTTAACTACATTCTGTGAGAATCGTTCTAGTTGCTTTTACTGAAGACCATAGATTTGGTTTACTTATAGTTTATATATAGGACTTTCTTTCCGCTTTCTTTAACTTCTTTCTGTGGGAAGTCCTGTCGTTGCTTTTCCTGATGACCATGCATTCAGTTCTCTTGTAATTTATATGTAGTCCATTCTTTCCGCTTTCTTTAACTACTTTTTGTGGGAAGTTTTGTAGTTGCTTTTACTGATGACCATGCATTCTGTTTTCTTATATTTTATATGTAGACCATTCTTTCTGCGCACTTTGTCTACTTTCTGTCGTAACTCTTGTAATTGCTTTTACTGATGACCATGCATTCAGTTTACTTTTAATTTATATATAGTCCTTTCTTTCCGCTTTATTTAACTACTTTCTGTTGGAAGTCTTGTAATTGCTTTTGCTGATGACCATGTATTCAGTTTTCTTTAGTTTATATGTAGTCCTTTCTTTCCGCTTTCTTTAACTACATTCTGTGGGAAGTCTTTTAGTTGCTTTTACTGATGACCATGCATTCAGTTTTCTTGTAGTTTATATGTAGTCCTTTCTTTCCGCTGTCTTTAAATACTTTCAGTGGGAAGTCTGGTAATTGCTTTTGCTGATGACCATGTATTCAGTTTTCTTGTAGTTTATATGTAGTCCTTTGTGTCCGCTGTCTTTAACTACTTTCAGTGGGAAGTCTTGTAATTGCTTTTGCTGATGACCATGTATTCAGTTTTCTTGTAGTTTATATGTGGTTCTTTCTTTCCGCTGTCTTTAACTACTTTCTGTCAGAAGTCTTGTAATTGCTTTTGCTGATGACCATGTATTCAATTTTCTTGTAGTTTATATGTAGTCCTTTCTGTCCGCTGTCTTTAACTACTTTCAGTGGGAAGTCTTGTAATTGCTTTTGCTGATGACCATGTATTCAGTTTTCTTGTAGTTTATATGTAGTCCTTTTTTCAACATTGTTTTACTCCTTTCTGTCGTAAGTCTTGTATTTGCTTTTGCTGATGACCATACATTCAGTTTTCTTGTAGTTTATACGTAGTCCTTTCTTTCCGTTTTCTTTAACTACATTCTGAAGGAAGTCTTTCAATTGCTTTTACTGATGACCATGCATTCAGTTTTCTTGTGGTTTATATGTAGTCCTTTCTTACCGCTTTCTTTAATTACTTTCAGTGGGAAGTCTTGTAATTGCTTTTGCTGATGTCTATACATTCAGTTTTCTTGTAGTTTATATGTAGTCCTTTCTTTCCGCTGTCTTTAACTACTTTCAGTGGGAAGTCTTCTAATTGCTTTTGCTGATGTCCATGTATTCAGTTTTCTTGTAATTTATATGTAATCCTTTCTTTCCGCTTTCTTTAACTACATTCTGTGGGAAGTCTTGTAATTGCTTTTGCTGATGACCATACATTCAGTTTTCTTGTAGTTTATATGTAGTCCTTTCTTTCCGTTTTCTTTAACTACATTCTGTGGGAAGTCTTTTAGTTGCTTTTACTGATGACCATGCATTCAGTTTTCTTGTAGTTTATATGTAGTCCTTTCTTTCCGCTTTATTTAACTACATTCTGAAGGAAGTCTTTCAATTGCTTTTACTGATGACCATGCATTCAGTTTTCTTGTGGTTTATATGTAGTCCTTTCTTTCCACTTTCTTTAATTACTTTCAGTGGGAAGTCTTGTAATTGCTTTTGCTGATGTCCATGTATTCAGTTTTCTTGTAGTTTATATGTAGTCCTTTCTTTCCGCTGTCTTTAACTACTTTCAGTGGGAAGTCTTCTAATTGCTTTTGCTGATGACCATGCATTCAGTTTTCTTGTAGTTTATATGTAGTCCTTTCTTTCCGCTGTCTTTAACTACTTTCAGTGGGAAGTCTTCTAATTGCTTTTGCTGATGTCCATGCATTCAGTTTTCTTGTAATTTATATGTAATCCTTTCTTTCCGCTTCCTTTAACTACATTCTGTGGGAAGTCTTTTAGTTGCTTTTACTGATGACCATGCATTCAGTTTTCTTGTAGTTTATATGTAGTCCTTTCTTTCCGCAGTCTTTAACTACTTTCTTTCGGAAGTCTTGTAATTGCTTTTGCTGATGACCATGTATTCAATTTTCTTGTAGTTTATATGTAGTCCTTTCTTTCAACATTGTTTTACTCCTTTCTGTCGTAAGTCTTCTATTTGCTTTTGCTGATGACCATACATTCAGTTTTCTTGTAGTTTATATGTAGTCCTTTCTTTCAACATTGTTTTACTCCTTTCTGTCGTAAGTCTTCTATTTGCTTTTGCTGATGACCATACATTCAGTTTTCTTGTAGTTTATATGTAGTCCTTTCTTTCAACATTGTTTTACTACTTTCGGTCGGAAGTCTTGTATTTGCTTTTACTGATGACCATCCATTCAGTTTTGTTGTAGTTTATATGTAATCCTTTCTTTCCGCTTTCTTTAACTACATTCTGTGGGAAGTCTTTTAGTTGCTTTTACTGATGACCATGCATTCAATTTTCTTGTAGTTTATATGTAGTCCTTTCTTTCCGCTGTCTTTAACTACTTTCAGTGGGAAGTCTTCTAATTGCTTTTGCTGATGTCCATGTATTCAGTTTTCTTGTAATTTATATGTAATCCTTTCTTTCCGCTTTCTTTAACTACATTCTGTGGGAAGTCTTTTAGTTGCTTTTACTGATGACCATGCATTCAGTTTTCTTGTAGTTTATATGTAGTCCTTTCTTTCCGCAGTCTTTAACTACTTTCTTTCGGAAGTCTTGTAATTGCTTTTACTGATGACCATGTATTCAATTTTCTTGTAGTTTATATGTAGTCCTTTCTTTCAACATTGTTTTACTCCTTTCTGTCGTAAGTCTTGTATTTGCTTTTGCTGATGACCATACATTCAGTTTTCTTGTAGTTTATATGTAATCCTTTCTTTCCGCTTTCTTTAACTACATTCTGTGGGAAGTCTTTTAGTTGCTTTTACTGATGACCATGCATTCAGTTTTCTTGTAGTTTATATGTAGTCCTTTCTTTCCGCTGTCTTTAACTACATTCTGTGGGAAGTCTTCTAATTGCTTTTGCTGATGTCCATGTATTCAGTTTTCTTGTAATTTATATGTAGTCCTTTCTTTCCGTTTTCTTTAACTACATTCTGTGGGAAGTCTTTTAGTTGCTTTTACTGATGACCATGCATTCAGTTTTCTTGTGGTTTATATGTAGTCCTTTCTTTCCGCTTTCTTTAACTACTTTCAGTGGGAAGTCTTGTAATTGCTTTTGCTGATGACCATGTATTCAGTTTTCTTGTAGTTTATATGTAGTCCTTTTTTCAAAATTGTTTTACTCCTTTCTGTCGTAAGTCTTGTATTTGCTTTTGCTGATGACCATACATTCAGTTTTCTTGTAGTTTATATGTAATCCTTTCTTTCCGCTTTCTTTAACTACATTCTGTGGGAAGTCTTTTAGTTGCTTTTACTGATGACCATGCATTCAGTTTTCTTGTAGTTTATATGTAGTCCTTTCTTTCCGCTGTCTTTAACTACTTTCAGTGGGAAGTCTGGTAATTGCTTTTGCTGATGACCATGCATTCAGTTTTCTTTAGTTTATATGTAGTCCTTTCTTTCTGCTTTCTTTAACTACATTCTGTGGGAAGTCTTTTAGTTGCTTTTACTGATGACAATGCATTCAGTTTTCTTATAGTTTATATGTAGTACTTTCTTTCCGCTTTCTTTAACTACATTCTGTGGGAAGAATTTTTATTGCTTTTACTGGTGACCATGCATTCAGTTTTCTTGTAGTTTATATGTAGTCAGTTCTTTCCGCTGTCTTTAACTACTTTCAGTGGGAAGTCTGGTAATTGCTTTTGCTGATGACCATACATTCAGTTTTCTTGTAGTTTATATGTAGTCCTTTCTTTCCGTTTTCTTTAACTACATTCTGTGGGAAGTCTTTTAGTTGCTTTTACTGATGACCATGCATTCAGTTTTCTTATAGTTTATATGTAGTCCTTTCTTTCCGCTTTCTTTAACTACATTCTGTGGGAAGAATTTTTATTGCTTTTACTGGTGACCATGCATTCAGTTTTCTTGTAGTTTATATGTAGTCAGTTCTTTCCGCTGTCTTTAACTACTTTCAGTGGGAAGTCTGGTAATTGCTTTTGCTCATGACCATACATTCAGTTTTCTTGTAGTTTATATGTAGTCCTTTCTTTCCGTTTTCTTTAACTACATTCTGTGGGAAGTCTTTTAGTTGCTTTTACTGATGACTATGTATTCAGTTTTTTTGTAGTTTATATGTAGTCCTTTCTTTCCGCTTTCTTTAACTACTTTCAGTGGGACGTCTTGTAATTACTTTTGCTGATGACCATGCATTCAGTTTTCTTGTATTTTATATGTAGTTTTTTTTTCCGCTTTCTTTAACTACTTTCTGTGGGAAGTCTTGTAATTGCTTTTGCTGATGACCATATATTCAGCTTCCTTGTAGTTTGTATGGAGTCCTTTCTTTCCGCTGTCTTTAACTACATTCTGTGGGAAAACTTTTAGTTGCTTTTACTGATGACTATGCATTCAATTTTCTTGTAGTTTATATGTAGTCCGTTCTTTCCGCTTTATTTAACTACTTTCAGTGGGAAGTCTTGTAATTTCTTTTGCTGATGACCATATATTCAGTTTTCTTGTAGTTTATATGTAGTCCTTTCTTTCCGCTGTCTTTAACTACTTTCTGTGGGAAGTCTTCTAATTGCTTTTGCTGATGACCATATATTCAGTTTTCTTGTAGTTTATATGTAGTCCTTTCTTTCAACATTGTTTTACTACTTTCTGTCGGAAGTCTTGTATTTGCTTTTACTGATGACCATCCATTCAGTTTTGCTGTAGTTTATATGTAATCCTTTCTTTCCGCTTTCTTTAACTACATTCTGTGGGAAGTCTTCTAATTGCTTTTGCTGATGACCATATATTCAGTTTTCTTGTAATTTATATGTAATCCTTTCTTTCCGCTTTCTTTAACTACATTCTGTGGGAAGTCTTTTAGTTGCTTTTACTGATGACCATGCATTCAATTTTCTTGTAGTTTATATGTAATCCTTTCTTTCCGCAGTCTTTAACTACTTTCAGTGCGAAGTCTTCTAATTGCTTTTGCTGATGACCATATATTCAGTTTTCTTGTAATTTATATGTAATCCTTTCTTTCCGCTTTCTTTAACTACATTCTGTGGGAAGTCTTTTAGTTGCTTTTACTGATGACCATGCATTCAGTTTTCTTGTAGTTTATATGTAATCCTTTCTTTCCGCAGTCTTTAACTACTTTCTTTCGGAAGTCTTGTAATTGCTTTTGCTGATGACCATGTATTCAATTTTCTTGTAGTTTATATGTAGTCCTTTCTTTCAACATTGTTTTACTCCTTTTTGTCGTAAGTCTTGTATTTGCTTTTGCTGATGACCATATATTCAGCTTCCTTGTAGTTTATATGTAATCCTTTCTTTCCGCTTTCTTTAACTACATTCTGTGGGAAGACTTTTAGTTGCTTTTACTGATGACAATGCATTCAGTTTTCTTGTAGTTTATATGTAGTCCTTTCTTTCCGCTTTCTTTAACTACTTTCAGTGGGAAGTCTTGTAATTGCTTTTGCTGATGACCATACATTCAGTTTTCTTGTAGTTTATACGTAGTCCTTTCTTTCCGTTTTCTTTAACTACATTCTGTGGGAAGTCTTTTAGTTGCTTTTACTGATGACCATGCATTCAGTTTTCTTGTGGTTTATATGTAGTCCTTTCTTTCCGCTTTCTTTAACTACTTTCAGTGGGAAGTCTTGTAATTGCTTTTGCTGATGACCATGCATTCAGTTTTCTTGTATTTTATATGTAGTTTTTTTTTCCGCTTTCTTTAACTACTTTCTGTCGGAAGTCTTGTAATTGCTTTTGCTGATGACCATATATTCACTTTCCTTGTAGTTTGTATGGAGTCCTTTCTTTCCGCTGTCTTTAACTACATTCTGTGGGAAAACTTTTAGTTGCTTTTACTGATGACTATGCATTCAATTTTCTTGTAGTTTATATGTAGTCCGTTCTTTCCGCTTTATTTAACTACTTTCAGTGGGAAGTCTTGTAATTGCTTTTGCTGATGACCATATATTCAGTTTTCTTGTAGTTTATATGTAGTCCTTTCTTTCCGCTGTCTTTAACTACTTTCTGTGGGAAGTCTTCTAATTGCTTTTGCTGATGACCATATATTCAGTTTTCTTGTAGTTTATATGTAGTCCTTTCTTTCAACATTGTTTTACTACTTTCTGTCGGAAGTCTTGTATTTGCTTTTACTGATGACCATCCATTCAGTTTTGTTGTAGTTTTTATGTAGTTCTTTCTTTCCGCTTTCTTTAACTACATTCTCTGGGAAGACTTTTAGTTGCTTTTACTGATGACCATGCATTCAGTTTTCTTGTAGTTTATATGTAGTCCTTTGATAATCGAAAAATCGGGTTATAGAAGGAATGGTCCGATTTTAATCAAATTCAATACACTCATAAACAACGACATAAGAAAGCATATTCAGAAGTTTCAAGGTTGTAGTCATATATATATATATATATATATATATATATATATATATATATATAAGGCAAAATGTATGTGCGTGTCTGTTTATCTGCCTGTATGTCTGTATTTTCTTTTTTTTCAGCCCTTTTATTTTTTGCTTTGCGTTTGTCTCTAATAGGTATAATTGTAATTCTTTGTCTCAGCCATGATACCATTTACTCAGAGGACTTATTTAGTCTTCAAAATTCAGTTTTCGACGAAAAAACTTATTTGATATCGATACCAGGAAATCAAAATTTTACTTACATCCATTCATTTTTCTTTCAGTCTAGAGTTTCGCTTTAACTGGAAACAACTATTACTTTTTAGTCTTTCGTGCCAACGTCCAAAGAGTCTGAGCTCCAGGACCATGGATTAGTTTTAAAGCTTTCATTACACCTGAGCAATGCGGTGCTATACTGCTAGTCATGTTATATAGCTAAATTCGCTGCTAAGAAAGTCAGTTCTCTTTGTAGGGCGATATGAAGTTATTTTTTCCGTCTGAAGCAATCTTGCACATATAGAAAACTACCATCCGCCCTTGCATTGAATACTGCTGCCATATCTGGTCGGGTGCATCTGCTATCCACCTAGGGGTGCAAGGCAAAATGCAACGGAGTATCTGTAATGTGATCGATCTCGACTTGGTAGCTCAGATACAGTCACTTTCTCACCGGCGCAATGTGTCTCTTCTACAAATATTTTCACGGCTTCTTCTCCGGTGAACTTAACTCTCTGGTGTGTCCTATGCATAAGTTTACTCGAGCCACAAGGTTAGCAACTAGGTCCCACCCTTTTACTGTGAAACCAACAAAAATGTAAACACAAATTCTACTCCATCAGCTACTTTTCTCGCACTTCCTGCCTGTTGAATTCACTTTCGTCTACACTTCCTCGACAGCTATAATCTCCAAGATATTAAATATAAAGTCAGTCGTCATCTCCTATCTCACTAACTTGCATCCTCTTTCTCATGTTCCTTTCTCTGTCCACAACAATCTTTTAAGTATTCTCATTGTTCTCTTACCCACTTCCTGACTTCCCTTTAACCTGTCCCTCGTTCTCATCACTTTCCTCCTATGTAAACCCCTGCGCACCAGTGGCAGTAACCTGCCTTGCTTGGGGTGATACGATTATAAATAAAAAATACTTCTTCATTGCGATTTAGAAATCTATTTGGTTTGTTATACGCACACCAACCAAAATGGGTTTCGTTGTAACACGTATAATAAACATGCTTCCACTTCCAAATATATAGACATTGTGGTACAGTGGTACTCGGAACGAGAAATCGGAGAGCCGAGTTTGAATTCCAGTTGCATTCGTTGCATTCACTTACGCGCAAATACACTTGGGTAAGGTATTAATCCGCTCCTTCCCTACAATAGATTCAGTAACAGGACAGAATGTGGTCTACAGCCTTGGCTGGCAACCAGTCTACCGCAGAAAGTAATGGGAAAATTTCTGCCCAGTCAGTAAGGTATCGAAAGAGACATGATCGCCCAAGCGATTATCACGTGTGGCATTTAACTGATTTCTTCTTATATGTGCCGCTTCCCTTCAGAACGTAAACGATCATGGACCTCCACTTAACCGTATCCCTTGTGGCTCTTAAAGCTTTTTTCTCTTGATATCTCTTCCAAACTCTGCACCGACATACACTTGCCCCAGTCTAGCAATTATGTAACGCGTTGCTTTCCTCTGTCTCTCTTTCCCTCGATTCGTCCTGCGAGTATAAGTTTCTCTAAGCATTCTTTCCTCGTTGTGTGTCCGAGAAACTTCAGCTATCTCTTCCAAATGTTAATTAAAATCTTCTGTTTTTAGTTTGCAATTTCTCTAAAACATTGTCGTTGCTTACATGTTCGGTTCATGGTATCCTCAGCATCCTTCTGTAGGACCACATTTCTGTTGCCTCGAGTCGCTTCTTTATCTTTTAAGAGACTGTACCGAATTCTCTACTATGCAGGTGGATAGATATCACAGAACAGTCCAGTACTCTATTCTTTTTTTCAACGAAAACTTCTTGTATCTCAATACCCTACTCGGCCTTTAGAAAACATGATTGGTCATGCCAATCAGCCACAAAGAGATTGTCCAGCATTTGCTGCCATAAAGGAGGACAGATACCACATTTTATTCTTTTACTTCGAGTCTCTCCTTCATCACTGAATAGAGCGTCCAACATGTGCTGCCATATAGAAGGACAGATATCACAGATGAAGTACTCTTTTCTTTGTTTGTCCAGTACTCTTTTCTTTGTTTCTGTTGCTTTGAGTCTCTCCTTCATCTTTGAGAAGATCGTCAAACATTCGCTGCCATATATGAAGACAGATATCACGTACCAGTCCAGTACTCTTTTCTTTGTTTCTGTTGCTTCGAGTCTCTCCTTCATCTTTGAGGAGATCGTCCAACATTCGCTACCATACAGGAGGACAGATATCACGTAACAGTCCAGGACACTTTTCTTTGTTTCTGTTGCTTCGAGTCTCTCCTTTATCTTTGAGGAGATTGTCCAGCATTCACTGCCATGTAGGAGGACATATATCACGTAACAGTCCAGGACACTTTTCTTTGTTTCTGTTGCTTCGAGTCTCTCCTTCATCTTTGAGGAGATTGTCCAGCATTCGCTGCCATATATGAGGACAGATATCACGTAACAGTCCAGGACACTTTTCTTTGTTTCTGTTGCTTCGAGTCTCTCCTTCATCTTTGAGGAGATCGTCCAACATTCGCTACCATACAGGAGGACAGATATCACGTAACAGTCCAGGACACTTTTCTTTGTTTCTGTTGCTTCGAGTCTCTCCTTTATCTTTGAGGAGATTGTCCAGCATTCACTGCCATGTAGGAGGACATATATCACGTAACAGTCCAGGACACTTTTCTTTGTTTCTGTTGCTTCGAGTCTCTCCTTCATCTTTGAGGAGATCGTCCAACATTCGCTGCCATACAGGAGGACAGATATCACGTATACAGTCCAGTACTCTTTTTTTTTCTTTTTTTTTTTTTTTCGGCTAAATCTTCCTATCTCTCAATACTCTGCTTAGCTTTTGAAATGCGTCTTTGGCCACACCAATGCGTCTTTGGATCAAGGAGGCAAAGTATAGTATCAGTTGAAAAAGAAATCAATTTACTTTCAGATATACATTCTTTTATCCTTAGTTTCTTTTGCCAAGTTAACTTTACAAGTGCATTACTGACATTATTCGGAATATTGTCCTCATCTTTGTTATCATTTGTACGACGTTACGGCCGTTTTTCGTAAATGCAAATAGTGTAAATACTATCTCATCTCAGAAATATAGACAAATACTTAACTAGGGCATGTGAGTTTATTGGCCTCTTTTATTTATCGTCCCCAAATACCCACCAATGTAACGTTGAGACTGGTTACTACTTAGATGGGTGTTCGCTATGTGCTCTGTTCTTCAGAAGGTAAGTAATCACAGACCTCCACTTAATTCTATCTCTTGTTGCTCTTTACATTTTTCTCTTAATATCTCTCCCACACCCCGCTCCGCCATCTACTTGCTTAAACCCATCAATTATACCTCGCGTTGCTTTCCTCTGTCACGCTTTCCTGTGAGTATTAGATTCTCCAATCCCTCCTTCCTCGTTACGAGTTCTACAAACTTCAGCTGTCTCTTCTTAATGGTAAGTATATGTTTCCTTTTCGTTTGCATCCTCTCCAAAATCTTGTCGTTGCTCATATGTTCGGTACATAGTATCCTCTACATCGTTCTGTAGAACCATTTTTCTGTTGCTTCGAGTGTCTCCTTCATCTTTGAGAAGAATTTCCAGTATAACACGATCCACAGACGTGCTCTGACCAGTCCTTCCTGACCCTCAACCAATCAACTCACTCTGTATTTGATTGATTTCCGACCAGCCGAAGTTGGATTGCTTGTTATCACCTGGCTAGGTTGGTCTGGACAGGCGAGAATTTCGGGTATATAGTTAAGACCAAATTTACGCGATTCGCGGTAGCTGATAGCTAGCAAACAGAATATAATCAGCAGAACACTGCAATGCTATGGGTGTAGTTTATACGCGGTGTAGATATATAATAATCCAAAAGAGTAATTCCTGTATAAAAAGTGGTAGAATAACTTTCTAGGAGAGCTCTAAATATGTTTGTATATAAATACCTATAGAGAAGATATATGTAAAAATTAAGACAGACACGTTATTCCATGGTTAATATATATATATATATATATGTGTGTGTGTGTGTGTGTGTGTGTGTGTGTGTGTGTGTGTGTGTGTGTGTGTGTGTGTGTGTGTGTGTTATATACACAATTATTAGCAAGTCAAAGCTGGTGACAAGCAACAGTTGGCTGGTATTTCAATAATACATTCAGTAACAATGTTCTCGGAGACAGTGGTTTACTCAGTCGGCTTCTAGCAGCATGCCGCTTTCAGTTAGAGCGTCTTATTCAAATCACGGGCCCTAAATCTGTTAATTTTCGTTTTATTGTTATGGCACAAAACCGGGGTAGTAAAGGTAGCTACGGGAGTTCTATTTTCCCACACTATATAATTCTTACCAGCTCGAAATGAAAACAATATCAGTTATCCATTTCGACTGACTCTCCGGTTCCTTCACTGTTGAAGGCGGAGAACTCACTCCCTCTTACTTCTCGCCTGTCCTTACCCAATAGCTCAGGTAGCCTAAGACAGGAAATTTTCACAGTCTAATTTTGATCTAGAGTCAACAATTAAAAACAGGACGACAATATTATGTCTATGATTTTTTTTACATCGATTCAATCAAATCGGTTACTGTTTCCGACAAAAATAATTGTTTTGTTTTAAATTTTAGGGAAATCTCTTTAAAATGAATAAAAAATGAATGCCAGCCATTTGGAAATAGGGTTACACCAGTATTTGCTGTCATATAAGAGGAGAAATATAAAAGTTCCGATTGACTCATTTAAGGGATTCCTGGTAGCCGATCCCTTAAAGAAATACAAAAAAATGTACTTACAAGTACAGCTCAAACATTGCACTTATATATGTAAAATGTGTACGATATTATTTCATTTTTATTTATTAATTAATTTATTAATTTATTTATTTTTTGCTTTTTACAAAAATGATCAGTGGAAAATGTCATGAAGCCAATTCTGACCTTCATTCTCTGGTTGAAACCAAGAAGGAAATGTTTATGCAACAGAAATCAGAGGAAATAATAATAATAATAATAATAATAATAATAATAATAATAATAAGCCATCTATTTTACATGGATGACTTGAAGTTATATGCTAAGAATGATAATGAACTGGAAGGTCTTCTGCAAACTGTAAAATGCTTCAGCGAAGACATTGGAATGAAATTTAATTTGAATAAATGTGCTAAAGCTACAGTTTTACGTGGATCAATACAAGAAACATCCTCAATTAGCCTAGACCCTGCTGTAACAATAAAAGAATTGAAACCAGAAGAAGCTTATAAATACCTAGGTGTAAATGAGAGCGAAAACATTCACCATAAAAAAATGAAAGAAATAGTGCGTAAAGAGTACTATAGAAGGCTACGAATGATATTAAAAACTGAATTAAATTCACAGAACATAGTTATGGCCATTAATAGCCTTGCAATCCCAGTTGTCCAATATAGCTTTAACATCTTAAACTGGACTCTAAACGACATCAGGCGAATGGATGCTAAAACAAGAAAGCTTCTTTCTAAGCATAAGATGCATCATCCAAAGGCTGATGTAGACCGTCTATACATACCCCGTAAAGAAGGTGGAAGAGGTCTTATTCAGCTGGAATTGTCATACAAGACAACAACTATTGGCTTACTAACATACATAGAAACAACAAAGGATTGGATGTTACAATTAGTAAGGCAACATGAAGAAAGAAAGAAAAAATATTCAATAATAAAAGAAGGCAGTAAATTCAAACAAGATTTACAGTTAGTAGATTCTGTAGAAAAGCAAAACAGTAGCCAAGAACCAACTATTGCGGCAAAAAATATGAAAATGAAAGCCAAAGATAAAGCTCTTGAAAAGATGAAACAGCGCTGGCAAGACAAACCTCAGCATGGCCAATATCCAGTACGTGCCAATAAATCCAATGTTGATAAAGTTAATACTCATCGATGGTTACGTGCATCTGGATTAAAGTCTGAAACTGAAGGATTTATACTTGCAGCACAAGACCAAAGTCTTTTCACGAGAAACTTTCAGGCAAATATTATGCATAATAATATGGATCCAAAATGCAGGTTTTGTGATAAACACCAAGAAACAATAGACCACCTAATCTCAGGCTGTTCTGTGCTTGCCCCAAACGAATATAAAAATCGCCACGATAGAGTTGGACAATATTTACATTGGGCAATGTGCAAACATTATGGAAAAGCTGTAAACAAACACTGGTATGAACATCATCCAGCACCGGTTACAGAAATAGAAGATGTAACCATTCTATGGGATTACACCATCTACACAGACAGAAAAATTGAAGCAAACAGGCCAGACATTATTGTTAAAAACCAGAAGGAGAAAACTTGTCTATTAATTGATATGGCTTGTCCAGCGGATTGTAACATAGCAATCAAGGAATTTGAAAAACTGTCAAAATATAAAGACCTGGAAATTGAAATAGAAAAAATGTGGAAATTGAAAACAAGAGTTGTGCCAGTGATAGTAGGTGCACTTGGAATGATAAAAAATGAAACAAAACAACACATTGAAAGAATCCCTGGAAACCCCAGCTTAAGAGATATACAAAAAATTGTCTTATTAAGTACAGCCCACACACTAAGGAAAACTTTATCTATGTAATGCTGGGGATGATAGGGAAGATAGAAAAACATAAAATGAAGCCATAACAACACGCCACTACCTGCCTTAGGTCTCCCCGCAGACTTGGTTGGTAGTGAGACCAAAGCAGAAATCGAAATATGATGAAAAATGACATAATAATAATAATAATAACAGTCTGATGAAATAAACATCAAAAGAGGTATATTTCAAGGTGATTCTTTATCTCCCTTACTATTCTGCATATCATTAATAGCACTAACCAGTCAACTTAATAAGACAGAATGTGGTTATAAAATAGGCCAAAAGAAAATAAGTCATCTATTTTACATGGATGACTTGAAGTTATATGCTAAGAATGATAATGAGCTGGAAGGTCTTCTGCAAACTGTAAAATGCTTCAGCGAAGACATTGGAATGAAATTCAATTTGAATAAATGTGCTAAAGCTACAGTTTTACGTGGATCAATACTAGAAACATCCTCAATTAGCTTAGACCCTGCTGTAACAATAAAAGAATTGAAACCAGAAGTTTATAAATACCTAGGTGTAAATGAGAGTGAAAACATTCACCATAAAAAAATGAAAGAAATAGTGCGTAAAGAGTACTATAGAAGGCTACGAATGATATTAAAAACTGAATTGAATTCTCAGAACAGAGTTATGGCCATTAATAGCCTTGCAATCCCAGTAGTCCAATATAGCTTCAACATCTTAAACTGGACTCTAAACGACATCAGGCGACTGGATTCTAAAACAAGAAAGCTTCTTTCTAAGCATAAGATGCATCATCCAAAGGCTGATGTAGACCGTCTATACATACCCCGTAAAGAAGGTGGAAGAGGTCTTATTCAGCTGGAATTGTCATACAAGACAACAACTATTGGCTTACTAACATACATAGAAACAACAAAGGATTGGATGATACAATTAGTAAGGCAACATGAAGAAAGAAAAAATATTCAATAATAAAAGAAGGCAGTAAATACAAACAAAATTTACGGTTAGTAGATTATGTAGAAAAGCAAAACAGAAGCCAAGAACCAACTATTGCGGCAAAAAATATGAAAATGAAAGCCAAAGATAAAGCTCTTGAACAGATGAAACAGCGCTGGCAAGACAAACATCTGCATGGCCAATATCCAGAACGTGCCAATAAATCCAATGTTGACAAAGTTAATACTCATCGAGGGTTACGTGCATCTGGATTAAAGTCTGAAACTGAAGGATTTATTCTTGCAGCACAAGACTAAAGTCTTTTCACTAGAAACTTTCAGGCAAATAATATGGATCCAAAATGCAGGTTTTGTGATAAACACCAAGAAACAATAGACCACCTAATCTCAGGCTGTTCTGTGCTTGCCCCAAATGAATATAAAAATCGCCACGATAGAGTTGGGCAATATTTACATTGGGCAATGTGCAAACATTATGGAAAATCTGTAAACAAACACTGGTATGAACATCACCCAGCACCGGTTACAGAAATAGAAGATGTCACCATTCTATGGGATTACACCATCTACACAGACAGAAAAATTGAAGCAAACAGGCCAGACATTATTGTTAAAAACCAGAAGGAGAAAACTTGTCTATTAATTGATATGGCTTGTCCAGTGGATTGTAACATAGCAATCAAGGAATTTGCAAAACTGTCAAAATATAAAGACCTGGAAATTGAAATAGAAAAAATGTGGAAATTGAAAACAAGAGTTGTGCCAGTGATAGTAGGTGCACTTGGAATGATAAGAAATGGAACATAACAAGACGTTGAAAGAATCCCTGGAAACCCCAGCTTAAGAGATATACAAAAAATTGTCTTATTAAGTACAGCCCACACACTAAGGAAAACTTTATCTATGTAATGCTAGGGATGATAGGGAAGATAGAAAACATGAAATGGAGTCATAACAACACGCCACGACCTGCCTTAGGTCTCCCCGCAGACTTGGTTGGTAGTGAGACCAAAGCAGAAATCGAAATATGATGAAAAATGACATAATAATAATAATCTGTAAACAAACACTGGTATGAACATCACCCAGCACCGGTTACAGAAATAGAAGATGTCACCATTCTGTGCGATTACACCATCTACATAGACAGAAAAATTGAAGCAAATAGGCCGAACATTATTGTTATAAACCAGAAAGGAAAACTTGGCTATTAATTGATATGGCTTGTCCAGCGGATTGTCACATAGCAACCAAGGAATTCAAAAAACTGTCAAAATATAAAGACCTGGAAATTGAAATAGAAAAAATGTGGAAATTGAAAACAAGAGTTGTGCCAGTGATAGTAGGTGCACTTGGAATGATAAAAAATGAAACAAAACAACACATTGAAAGAATCCCTGGAAACCCCAGCTTAAGAGATATACAAAAAATTGTCTTATTGAGTACAGCCCACACACCAAGAAGAACTTTGTTTATGTAACGCTAGGGATGATAGGGGAGATAGAAAAAAACATGAAATAAAGCCATATCAACACACCACGACCTGCCTTAGTTTTTCCCGCAGATTTTGTAGGTCGTGCGACCATAGCAGAAATAAAAATATGATGAAAAATGGCAACATAATAATAATAATATGAAATGGAGCCATAACAACACGCCACGACCACAGCAGAAATCGAAATATGATGAAAAATGACAACATAACAAAAATAATCTTTCTGTCAACGACCTTAAAGAGCCCTTCCCACCTCCCATCAACATGACTGATGCTTAGCTCCAGGAGAGTGACTCGTTGCGCTTCTCAGACTAACATTCTCGGCTGAAATGTTGGATATAGATCAATTCACAAACCGCCAGTGTCTAAGAACTTCAGAGTTTAAGAGTGAGACTGAAGTGTTTATTCTTACTACACAGGACCAGAGCCTGCTTACACGCAACTACCAAGCGACCATCTTGCATAATACTCAGTCAGTTAAGTTCCATACGTGATACACGCTTCGGCGATCATGTCTCGCAAGAGTCATGACTGACTGGGCAGAAGATTATCCCGCAGTAGGTTGCCATTCCTTTCTGCGGTAGACTGGTTGCCGACCAAGGCTATAGAACCCAATCTGTCCTGTTATTTAACCCATAACTGGAAAGAATAGACGGAATAATACCTTTCCCAAGGGTATTTGCGCGTAAGTGAAGGCAATGAATTCAGCTGGAATTCGAACTCGGCTCCCCAATTTCTCGTTCCGAACCGATATCTAATGCACCACAACGCACATCATAGTACCGACCCAAAATTTAGGTTCTGTGACCAATTTATTGAGACTATTGTTCACCTTATCTCAAGATGCTTAATATTCACATCCATCAGTACAAAAGTCGTTATAGCAGGGTAAGTCAGTATCTGCATTGGAAGATCTGTCTTTTTTTGTTTGTTTTTATTTTTGTTGTTTTTTTTTAAATAGTTTTCTTTCGTTTAATTAAATGGAAAAATTACATCCTTCGCTTGTCCTGAATCATTTATTATTATGTGATTATAAAAGTGATACAGGTCAGATATTTTTTAAATAATAGTAAGAAACCTGTAAATATGCAATAGGGTCCCGGTTAAATTTTGAAAATGATCCCGCAATGTCATCAAGAATCAAAAAAGCTAGGCTTAAAGCAAATGGAAGCTGGAGCCAGTTCCATCTCTGGTGAAACAAAAACAAAAACGCTGGTGTAAACCAGTTCGCAACCCACTAGTGACTAAGGAGTTCAGGACTTAGTGGTGAAGATTGAAGTCTTTATTCTTGCTGCACAGGACAAGTGCTTGCGTGCACACAAATACCAATCAACTATCTTGTATAAAAGTCAGTCAGTCAATTAAGTGACATATCTAATGCAAACTTGGGCGATCATGTCTCTTTTGTTCGATGACTGACTAGGCACAAGATTTTTCCCCAGTACATTGCCATTTCTTTTTGCGTTACACTGGTTGCCAACTAAAGTTATAGAACTCAAACTGTCCTGCTATTAAACCCATAGCAAACATTGGGGGTGGGTTCCCTACACCAAAACAATGGTAAAAGTACATATAAACATATGACCACAAATCCTTCGTTTTTTAATTACTATGTTTAAAGCTTACCGTAGATGCTGTTAAATCTACACTCGAAGATACTATCCAAAAATACTTACAAACTTTGCCGCGGACGATAAACAGCAACAACAGATAATTCGGCTGTCTTCGGCCTGGAAACGCAACCTGATACAGACGTGCAGCCTCGCGTCCATTACCATTCGCACGGCCGTATGCAAGCATCATATCTGCCTGCTCACGATATGAATCTCCTGCCATTGTTAAACGGAACACTTCTCAGTTAGCTCACGTTAAACGTTAAAGCCACAAACATACACGAATGACAAATGTAACCCAGTTTACATGTCAACAAGCACCATCTACCATAAACTTTCTTTAAACTTAATGACTCAAAAATGAAGGATTTGCGAACATGTGTTTATATGGACTTTTCTTCTTGTTTTAGTGTGAGGAAACCGCCCCCAAAGTTTGTAAAAGTATTTTTGATACACACTGGATATGTTATAACAAGTTTCCTATAGGGCGGTGAATCCGGGCAATTTCCTCACGGATATAAAGGGGGCTTGAAGCAACAAACATATGGTTCTGCAGACTGATGCTGAGAAAACCGGGGACAGAGCATGTAAGCAACGAGAAAGTTTTAAAGAAAAATGGAATCATAAAGGGCATTTGAAATTATAATCAGAGTGTCAGTTGAAATTTCTGGGGCACATTACGAAGAAAAAGGGCTTGGAGAACTAAACACTCACAGTATATATTGAAGGCAAAAGGAGAAAATAAAACATCGGTTCTTCTTCTATGTGTCTTGTCTCTTCAGGACGTGGGCGATCATGGCCTTCCACGTTTCCCTATCCCTGGTGGCTCTGAGCACGCCTTCTCCTGTTACACCAAGCAACCCTCGCTCCGTCATCCACCTGATTAGGTCCTTCAAATATGTTATCCGTTGCTTTCCCCTG
This sequence comes from Ascarosepion bandense, assembly GCA_037127315.1. Taxonomy (NCBI): domain Eukaryota; kingdom Metazoa; phylum Mollusca; class Cephalopoda; order Sepiida; family Sepiidae; genus Ascarosepion; species Ascarosepion bandense. The sequence goes on from JBBBDQ010001372.1 coordinate 336,970, forward strand.
TCTTTTTCCCCTGTATCTGGCCTGTTCAATTATCCTACTTAATTAAGTTGGCAGAACAGAGATTGGAGGAATAGTATTTAAGTTTTGTTTAACGGTATATCAACCTCTGTGAGTTATTTAATGCTAAAAAGGTAGGGTTTTAAGTTTTTTAACGTTCGGTTATAAGGAGGTCTATTTAGTCAGATTTTGATGAAAAATTTTCTTTTTTTATTTTAGAAATCTGAAGATGTCTTCCAGTATTCTAAAAAATTCTTTGTATTTATTGCTGGTAAGATATTTTTACTTCCAAAATTTGTTATGGCAATATTTTTTTTCCTTCAGAAATGTGTTATTGTAAGAATGTTTTTTCTTTCAAAAATGTATTGTTAAATATTTTTCCTTCAAAAATGTATATTTTTCTATAAAAGTCTATTTTTATGTACATATTCCTATAAAAGTCGATTTCATACTTTTATGGTGTTTTGACCTCAATTTCGGGGTTAACTATTTGCCCATAGCTGAGACCCTAATAAGTGCTACCACTCTGGGTCAGGGTGGACTTGGGAACAACAGCAATTAAGAGGTGGTTCCATGCTCCTCACAACCTCCCAATCAGAGGCCTTGCTGCCGGATGCAGTTTACCGTCATACCCAGGACCAGGGGTATAGTAACAGGATAAAGCTTTCTTAGTGCTACAAAGGAAAAGAAATTGTATTATCGTGCATGTCTGAAAATGTACGGCATGTGAAAGGTTTCTGAAACTTTTGTGTCGTAACAGTATCTTCGTACCAGAATCCTACGCTTGTCTTTTGGTAAAAATATCTTCTTCTTCTTCTTCTTCTTCTTCTTCTTCTTCTTCTTCTATGTGCCCTGTCCCTTCAGAACGTAGGCGATCATGGCTTTCCACGTCTCCCTATCCCTGGTGACTCTTAGTATGTTTTCTCCTGTTACACCACGCAATCCCCGTTCCGTCATCCACCTGCGCAGGCCCTTCAAATATGTTGTCCGCTGCCTTCCTCTGTCTCTTTTTCCTTCTATCTGGCCTGTCAGTATCAGTTTCTCCAAGCCTTCCTTCCTTATTGCATGTCCCAGGAATTTAGTTGTCTATTCCTGATGCTCACTTTTAATTTTCTTTCGTTGCCATCCTTTCCAAAACCTCATCATTGCTCGCATGCTAGGTCCATAGTATCCGCAGCATCCTTCTGTAGAACCACATTTCCGCTTCTTCAAGTTTTTTCCTCATCTTCAATGATGTTGTCCAGCATTCACTGCCATATTGAAGAACTGACACCACATACCAATCTAGCACTCTTTTCTTTGCTTCTAGTGAAATTTTCCTGTGTCTTAGTACTTTAGCTTCTGGAACGCGTCCTTCGCCATGCCAATTCGCCTTCGGATCTCTGTGTCGCACTTTCCATCTCCTGTTAGAACACATCCTAGGTATTTAAATTTTTGTACTTGCTTGATTCTAGTACCCCCACCTGTATTTGGCATTTTGGGTTGCACTTTTTGCTGATGACCATACATTCAGTTTTCTTGCAGTTTATTTGTAGTCCTTTTTTGTCACTCTCCTCAGCTACCTTCTATAGAAGGTCTTGTAGTTTTCTTTCAGTGTCTGCAATCAACACTGTATCATCTGCATGAATATACTCTTCACTTAAGTTCATAATTGGTGTGACGCTATACGATGCGAGTATAACTGCTTCCTTGTCCGATTGTCACTTGACCAGTGCGTATCTTGTTTTTTTTTTAACGTTCAAACAAAAACCATAAATTTTGGTCACCCATCAGTTTCATTTATTTAATTTTTTTTTTTTTTTGATGGTTCCATTGTTTATCCGTTTTATCATCCATCTTACTTCTTTCTGTTTACTCTATCTAATATCTAATTCCATCATTCAGTTTTAAGTTATAAATCATGTACCCGACCCACCACCAGCCAACAGATTATTTTTTTGTATTTTCTTATCGGCAAACCCTTCAGCTACGTTGAAACCGTAATACTTTCGGATTATGTCACTGGTTAATCTCAGATTATCATCTTATTGGAACAGTTTCGGGTTTCAGTTAACGAAAATCCTTCTCAGTAAAATAGCACTCACCCAGCCAGCCAAAGAATCAGCAGGGTGATGATTATTTTCTGTTCTTTTGTTTTTTGTTGTTGTTTTTTTTTTTAGTTCAACCAATACAAAGCCCAAAGGCCACTCAAGGTAATATTGTAAGAAAGTATTATAAGGAAAGGAGTATTATAAGGACGAGTAGTAAGAGAGTATTATAAGGAAAGGAGTATTATTAGGCCAAATAGTAAGAAAGTATTATAAGGAAACGGGTATTTTAAGGACGAATAGTAAGAAAGTATTATAAGGAAAGGAGTATTATAAGGACGAGTAGTAAGAGAGTATTATAAGGAAAGGAGTATTATTAGGCCAAATAGTAAGAAAGTATTATAAGGAAACGGGTATTTTAAGGACGAATAGTAAGAAAGTATTATAAGGGAAAGAGCATTATAAATATGAGTGGTAAGAAAGTATTATAAGGGAAGGAGTATCATAAGAATGAGTAGTAAGAGTGTTTATAAAGGAAGGAGTATTATAAGGATGACTAGTAAGAATTTATTATAAAGAAATGAGTATTATAGGGCCGAGTAGTAAGAGAGTATTATAAGGAAAGGAACATTTTAAGGACGAGTAATAAGAGAGTATTATAAAGGAAATAGTATTATAAATGCGAATGGTAAGAAAGTATAATAAGGCAAAGAGTATTATAAGGACGAGTAGTAAGAGAGTATTACAAGGAAATGAGTATTATAAGGCCGAGTAGTAAGAAAGTATTATAAGGGAAAGAGTATTATAGATGCGAGTGGCAAGACAGTATGATAAGAGAAGGAATATTATAATGATGATTAGTAAGAGAGTATTATAAGGGAGTGTGTATTATGGGGACGAGTAGTAAGAGAGTATTATAAGAAAATGAGTATTTTAAGGACGAGTAGTAAGAAAGTATTATAAAAGAGGGTGTATTATAAGTACGAGCTGTAAGAGTATATTATAAGGGAAAGAGTATTATAAGGACGAGTCGGATAGATATTGGTTGACCCTGGACTTAAATAAAGCAAGACCGTCGGGAGTTTGTTACACGAAGTAACAGTTCTGGTAAAGAAGCTTTTATTGAAGAAACACGAAAGGAATGCAGATGGTCAGCCACCGTGAACACTACGTGGCAGGTCTTAGCTGTGAAGCGGCACTAAGGAAGGATACCCGTCCGTACATCTGCCATAAAAATAACGATATAATAATGAAGTCGACCTTCCTGATCTTTGACCGATTCTGCCCACACTCTGTTGTTGATCTCAGATTAGCCAAAGCTTATTACCACTTGACGAGGCTGACCCAGGTATGCGGGTGCTTGATGAAAACTAGATTCAAGACCGCAATGACACGGTATAGATTTATATATATTTATATATATCGAATAATTACAAGAATACAAGCCAGTCAAAATAAGTAACGAAAGGAAATATTAGTTGGCTGGTATTTCAGTAGCACGATAATATTCGTGTTGTATTATTTCTACGGAACGATCGTTTATTCAACTTACAGTTGGCTGAATTTGCAATCTCTCTCTCTCTCTCTCTCTCTCTCTCTCTCTCTCTCTCTCTCTCTCTCTCTCGTCTTCTTCTTCTTCTTCAATTTCTAGCAGCAGGTAAGTTTTCAGGCCGACCGTATTTCAAATCTCTTTCCAACCTCTTCTTCCCAAGACACGAGAACCGACTGACTAAATCTCGTCTTGCATTCTGATGGAAACGTGGTGGAAAAGAGGGGTATAAGGCTTCCATTTCCCTTGCTGTATAACCCTTACCATCTCGAAATGAAAAGAATTACATTTAATCATTTCAACTTCCAATAGAAGAGGAGAAAACACCCTTCCTCTATTTGTCTGCTCCGGTAATTTAGTACACATGAAATTGTCATGGTCACATTTAGAGCTATGGCCACACATCGCCAAAACCCATTGATATATATTGTGACTAGAATATCTTTTGAAACATTCGCTTAAAAATAATTCCGTACTCAGTATACATCGCACCTGGGTTTTTCTACTTGTTAATATTTCGGCTACTTTTCCCGACAAAAATAATTATCTTCTCCAATTTTAGAGAAATCTCTTTTCATCTTGAAAATCAGTTAAAATTAATACCAACCATCTGAAAAAAGGGTTACATATATAATGATGGTCCTAGTCGTAACCGGAGTGTCACACTCACACGATCTACAGACAACTTGAATGTTCAGGTTGTTTGAGGATCGCGTGAGCATGAAACTCGGGTGACAACTAGGGCCATCCTTTAATAACAGTTAACGTTGTCGAGCGTTTTTGCTCAGTCTAGGTAATATAGACGCTGGGCATTTTACTTTTCTGAGTAACTAAGTGATTTCCTTTAGGCCTTTTTCTTATTGGTGTCTTTGTTCGAGATTTTTTAATAATGTCTCAAGCATACCCCATTTCTTCCCAGTTTGTACTTATAAGCTAAGTCCTCATTTTTCTCGTGTAAATTATCTTTGACAACAGCACCCTCCGATGAAGTGCTGAACGAAAGTATCCTCTGGGTTTTGTCTAAAAGCGTTTTCTCTCTCTCTCTCTCTATCTCTCTCTCTCTCTCTATATATATATATATATATATATATATTTTCTAGACATATGCTATTAAATATAAGAGACAATGAATGTCTATTATGTTTAATCATGAGCCGTTCTAAACGTCGTATTTTTGCTTTAATTTCAGTTGAATATAAAGACAAAAATTCTCCAACATTTGGATAATTATTTATTGGTTTTCTTCTAAGCTTTTGGCTCACATGAGCCATCTTCAGAGAGGTACTTTAAACTGAAATATTATAAAATCCACCATCACCGACGATTTTATTTTGTGTTGACATAAAACTCCGCTTGGAATGTTGGAGAATTTTTGTCTTTATATTCAACTGAAATTAAAGCAAAAATACGACGTTTAGAACGGCTCATGATTAAACATAATAGACATTAATTGTCTCTTATATTTAACAGCGTATGTTTAGAAAATTACTTGCTGCCTCGATATACTAAATATATATATATATATATATATATATATATATTCTAGACATATGCTATTAAATATAAGAGACAATGAATGTCTATTATGTTTAATCATGAGCCGTTCTAAACGTCGTATTTTTGCTTTAATTTCAGTTGAAAATAAAGACAAAAATTCTCCAACATTTGGATAATTTTTTTTTTTTAATCATCTCACCCCAAGCAAGGCATTCCACTGCCACTATTGCGCATGGGGCTACATAGGGGAAGGTAAAGAGGAGGAGTGGATAGACATAGGGAATGTCAGGAGAAAGGTGACAGATGAGTAAGGATAGCGAGGATGAGGGTCGGGCAGATGGGAAGAGTGCTTGATAGAATGGGATCAGGTTAGTGTGTTAGGAGGTGTGTATTGACCTTACATTTAAACTCCTGGAGATTGTAGCCGTCGGGGAAGCAATCGTTTGGAAGAGAATTCCACAGTCGGGAAGTGTGAGGAAAGAAACTGTTGGAGTAGAAGTTACGGCTGCATTTTATCGGTTTCACTGTAAAAGGGTGGGATCTAGTTGCTAATCTAGTATCTCGTGCAAATTCGTATTTAGGGGGCACCAGTGATCTAAGTTCATCGGAGCAGAAGCCGTGAAAGTATTTATAGAAGAGACAATTATTTATTGGTTTTCTTCTCAGCTTTCGGCTCACATGAGCCATCTTCAGAGAGGTACTTTAAACTGAAATATTATAAAATCCACCATCACCGACGATTTTATTTTGTGTTGACATAAAACTCCGCTTGGCAACGGCAATAGTTACCAAAAATAATGTTTTAAAGTTGATTTTATTGAGTGTTGGTTGTTTTGATTTGATGTACATGGCCTCCAATATCTGCAGGTTCCTCTTACTGTGTGTATGAGTAAGGATCAACAGGAAATAACATATTACATTGCATTTGACTAGATGGTTTTGTTGTCATTTCGCGCTATCCCGCGGTGTGACGTCATAAAACCGCATCGCAAACTTAAGAACTGCGTTTATTATTTTTGGTCACTATTGCCGTTGCCAAGCGGAGTTTTATGTCAACACAAAATAAAATCGTCGGTGATGGTGGATTTTATAATATTTCAGTTTAAACTACCTCTCTGAAGATGGCTCATGTGAGCCGAAAGCTTAGAAGAAAACCAATAAATAATTATCCAAATGTTGGAGAATTTTTGTCTTTATTTTCAACTGAAATTAAAGCAAAAATACGACGTTTAGAACGGCTCATGATTAAACATAATAGACATTCATTGTCTCTTATATTTAATAGCATATATCTAGAAAATTACTTGCTGCCTCGATATACTAAATATATATATATATATATATATATATATATATATATATATATATATATATATATATATTTAAAAATATACTCAATTATAATCTGAGATTAAGGACAGAATGGTTAAATAAAATAAAGACAAGAGGAAAACTGTATTTTAAATCGCCTATGCGTTTCGTCCTGTGATGGACTTTTTCAAGGCAAAAAGACGAAATGAGCTTTATTCTAAATTACGTATCTATAAACAAACAGTGTTGGTAACCACAAAGACGCTCACAAATCATTTCAAAATATCAACCGAATATTTTTGTTTTTAGAATTTCTTCACGTGTAGCGCAACGTCAAGAGATATTAAAATGAAGGGAATTTAACCGTTTTCTTTGAGAACTGTTTATTTTGTGTGTTAGTCTGTTTTAGTATAATTTCCAAAACAATCTATCTCTATATAAAAAATACATACATAGTAACAACTTTTTAGAAAACTATTATGGACATTATCAGATCTAAAAATAACCGAAATATAAATGACGAACAAGCAGGTGTATACCGAATAAATTGGCGGGATTGTTCCTCCATCTACATCAGAGAACCAAGTAGAAATCTAAAAAAACGTATATCTGAACACAAAAGAGACATCACTAATAATAATCTTGCAAATGCATTAGTGATTCACAGAAATAAATTCAACCACAATTTCAATTTTAAAAATGCTGCACTAATAAAAAGAGTAAACAATTTATTCAGAAGAAAAGTTCTCGAGAGCGCCGCTATCCAATACTACCAAAACATCAATTTGCACCCCGGATTTTCCCCAATCTCACCTTTACTGATGGAAATTATACTAAAACAGACATACATGATAAAAATTTCAAAGAAAACGGTTGAATTCCCTTAATTTTAACATCTCTTGACTTTGCGCTACACGCGAAGAAATTCTAAAACAGACTTACATACAAAATAAACAGTTCTCAAAGAAAACGGTCAAATTCCCTCCATTTTAATATCTTGTGACTTTACACTACACATGAAGAAATTCTAAAAACAAAAATATTCGGTTGATCTTTTGAAATGATTTGTGAGCGTCTTTGTGGTTACCAACACTGTTTGTTTATAGATACGTAATTTAGAATAAAGCTCATTTCGTCTTTTTGCCTTGATAAAGTCCATCACAGGACGAAACGCATAGGGGATTTAAAATACAGTTTTCCTCTTGTCTTTATTTTATTTAACCATATATATATTTATAGAATTATTATTATTATTATTATAGCATACTACAACTAAATAGCTATAAAGTTTCGGCGTTTAATACACAATCATCAGGCAACTGAAAATGATGATGTATTAGACACCAAAACTTTATAGCTATTAAGTTGCAGTATATAATAATAATAATAATAATAATAATAATAATGATGATGATGATGATGATGAATCAACGCTAGCAAGACACTTGAATAGGTGAAACAATGCTGGCAAGACAAACCTCTTCGTGGCCAATATCGAGAACGTGCCACTAAATCCAATGTTGATAAAGTTAATACTCATCGATGGTTACGTGAATCTGGATTAAAGTCTGAGACTGAAGGCTTTATTCTTGCAGCGCAAAAGCAAAGTCTTTTCACGAGGAACTTTCAGGTAAATATTATACACAATAATGTGGATCCAAAATGCACATTCTGTGATAAATACCAAGAAACAATAGACCACCTAATCTCAAGCCCCAAATTAATATAAAAATCGTCACGATAAGGTGGGGCAATATTTACATTGGACAATGTGCAAACACTATGGAAAATATGTAAACAAACAGTGGTATGAACATTACCCAGCACCGTTTACAGAAATAGAAGATGTCACCATTCAATGGGATTACACCATCTACACAAACAATTGAAGCAAATAGGCTGGACATTATTGTTAAAAACCAGAAAGAAAAACTTGCTTATTAATTGATGTGGCTTGTCCAGTGGATTGTAACATAGCAACCAAGGAATTCGAAATACTGTCAAAATATAAAGACCTGAAAATTGAAATAGAAAAAATGTGGAAATTGAAAACAAGAATCGTGCCAGTGATAGTAGGTGCACTTGGAATGATAAAAATGGAACAAAACAACACATTGAAAGAATCCCTGGAAACTCCAGCTTAAAAAATTGTCTTATTAAGTACAGCCCACACACTAAGGAGAATTGTGTCTATGTAACGCTTGGGATATTATGGGAGATAAAAAAAAAACATGAAATGGAGCCATAACGACACACCACGACCTGCTTTAGGTCTTCCCGCAGACTTGGTTGGTAGGCAACCATAGCAGAAATCGAAATATAATGAAAAATGACAACATAATAATAATAATTACATATCTATGCTCTACTTTTGTATTGAGCACTTTTGAAAGGTAAATATCTAACTGTGGAATTTACTTCCATTAGTACAAGCTACTTAATTTATATAACGAAAGGAAATATCAGTTGGCTGGTATTTCAGTAGCACGATAATATTCGGGTTTTATTATTTCTACGGGACGATCATTTATTCAACTTACAGTTGACTGAATTTGCAATCTCTCTCTCTCTTCTTCTTCTTCTTCTTCTTCTTCTTCTTCTTCTTCTTCTTCTAACTAGCCATTATATATATATAATGGCTAGTTACACGTTTCCAAATACATCCATTCACGAGAGTGGCTAGCCAACCAGTACTGCCTACCCCTAATCAGGAACATTTGAATTTTTTTCAACACATGCAGAACCACCTGTTGTTTACACTGCAATTATCCTAAGCACGCATTAGTTGCAAAATATGGGAAAGAGCGCACCATCTGGTATGATCAGTTTTTAACATGGCCAGTAGACTGAAATCCTCAGTCACGACGACTTGTGATTTCGTGCTAGCACAACCATCGATGTCCTCCAAACAGTTTCATTCACAAACCTCGGAGCCAAGTTCGAATTCTAGTTGAATTCGTTGCATTCACTTACGCGCAGATACCCTTGGGAAAGGTATTCATCCATCTCTTCTCCTTCCAGCTATGGGTTGAATAACAGGACAGATTGGGTTCTATAGTCTTGGTTACCAAACAGTCTAAAGCAGAAAGAAATGGCAACCTACTGCGGGAAAATCTTCTGCTTCGTCAGTCATGTCTCCAAATAGCCGCGATCGCCCAAGCGATATATATATATCCCTTATGGCACAACTGACTGACTTTATACTGACTCTGACCAATAACTGTTTAATATATATACCACTTGATTATATATATATATATATATATATATATATATATATATATATATATATATATATATATATATAATCAACTGGTCATTGCTTTGGATCATTTGTATATCTGCTAATTATTATGTTAATTTTTCATTTTGTATGGGAATTTAAATACATGGGAAGTGTCCTAACAGGGACGGAAGGGGCGACACTGAGATCCGAAAGTGTATTGGCATGGCCAAGAATGCATTCCAGAAGCTGAGTAGAGTATTAAGAGACAGAAAAGTTTTGCTGGAAACAAAGAAGAGGGTATTGGATTGTTTGTGATGTCTGTTCTTCAATATAGAAGTGAATGCTGGACAATCTCATCAAAGAGGAAGGAAAGACTCGAAGCAACTGAAATATGGTTCTACAGAAGGATGCTATGGATACCTTTGACAGAACATGTGAGCAACGACAAGATTTTTGAGAGGATGGACACGAAAAGAAAACTAATACTTAACATCAGGTAACGACAACTGAAGTTTCTGGGACATGTAGTGAGAAAGGAGGGCTTGGAGAATCTGATGCTCACAGGACGAATAGAGGGAAGGAGAGACAAGAGAATGCAATGCGTGACATACTTAATGGACTTGAGCAGACGGATGGCAGAGCGGGGGTTGGGTGGGATAACAGAATACTGGGTGTTAAGATCTATAATAGATAGGGAGTTGTGGAAGGATATGATCGCCTACGTTCTGAAGGGACACGGCCCATAGAAGAAATGATCGTTTATGCATAACCAGTGTTTCACTACCTAATCCAGGGACTGAACTCATAAACACCTGATGACAGTAACAGATACTACATGTATAACCAACTCATGTATGGACTACGCCACCGCCTAGAAAAGCCGATTAGTGTCATTAGTATATGAATAAAACAAGAAATCGTGGG
>JBBBDQ010001372.1:352500-379238 GCA_037127315.1 Ascarosepion bandense
TATAGCTGCGAAACACCGGAAGCGATTGTCAGGTGTTCGGCCTCTTAGGAGGCATGGCCGCGGAAAGGCCAGAAGCGATCGTTCCTCCCACCACGGACTCGGTGGGAGGGAAAGAGGGTGACTGGCAACTACCGCCACGGGAGTCACCCTCAGTTCCAGCAGCTGGTTCCCCCATACCGTCCACTTCCGGATGGACAGCGAGTAAGACAACCAGTGTGATGATATGTAAGGATGAGAAGTACTACGAGGAGATAAGAGCCAAATATGCGGAGTACATTAAGGGCACAGAGCTGGTCTCTGTGCCGGATAAGTTAGCCGACATTGAGGCAAGGATTATCACCTTGCATACTAAAGACATAAAAACGCACAAGTTGGTGGGAGTCTCAAGGGACGTATTGGAAGAAGCCATTAAAGCTTTGAAGATTAAAGCCAGGGCCGTGGCGAGGAGGGGCAATTCCATGTGGGACGTCTTGATGGGCTCGGCCGAGGAGGCGAAACGTCTGATCGGAGAAGTACTGGAGACGAAATCACTCCAGTTCAGCACTGAATACATGGGTGCCCGGAAAGTGAAAATTACACTGCATGGCGTCCCCATGGAAATTGATGAAGACCACGTGGGCGCCTTTTTCGCAGGATACGGAAAGGTGGCCTCAGTCTCCTCGCTGCGGTCGAAGGCTGGCTTTATGACTGGTGATATGACCCTGCAGGTGACTGCGTCGAAGGAGAATATCGGGAAGATTCCCAACATCCTCACCTGCAGGGGTCGTAGGATTTTCATTGTGGTCGAAGGAAGGAAGCCATGCTGTTGGGTCTGCGGGGCCGCGGAACACGTCGCTAAAGCGTGTCCAACCAAGAACCCGGCCCCAGCGGCCCAACTAGCACAACCCGCAAAGCAGCAGCCCATGGAGAAAGAGGGCGTAAAGCCGGTAACACCAGCTCCGGTAGCAAACAAAGAGGGCGAGTGGCAGGTGGTGAGCCGGAAGAAGGGCAAAACACCTTCCCCTGCAAAGGTGCTGCCACCTGGCATGTCGCCCGTAACAACAAAGGAGGCGCCCAAAAAGAAGTCGCCTCCCAAACAGAGGAAGGACAGAAGTCCAACCCCCCCAGATGAACAGCAAATGGAGGTTGATAGAGCGGCTTCCCTGAAGAGAGGGAGAGATGAAGCGGAGGAAGACATCGACAACCCTAAAAGTCGGCGAAAGAGTAGAAGCGTTGAGAGGAGGAAGGCAGTAAACAAATGTTCTTCACTGCCGGTCTCCCCCGTAAGGACTACATATGCCCAAAAGGCTAGGAGTCTCCCCTCGTCCCCGCGTAAAGCTTCCCAGTCCCCAGTTTTTAAACTGACCCCCTTGGTCAAAGCTAGTGCCATAACACCTTCTCCCTCCCCTTCTCCTACTCCCACTCCCACTCGGGCTAAGAAGAAACATGCCCTCCCTCGTGGGGATGCCCTAATGGAAGTCAAGGACAGCATCGTAGACGAGTGGTCTTCCCAGCGTCGAAGGCTGCTCAAGCCTCTGCTTAATCTCACCTCGGTGAAGGGTCTGTCCACTGAAGACCCGAGGAACTTTTCCCAGGCCCCAGGTGTCATCACCCTGGTAAGAAATACCGGTGGGAACCTGCGGGTCTGGGACCATATCGCCGAGGTGCAGAAACAATACCCAAAGATGACTATGGTGAAAGAAAACTCACCGGAACTGAGAAAAATGGCTAGGAATTGTTCGGGGAGGTTCCCCGTATTACTCCACCCCTGCTTATATAGGGTGGTAAAATTAACTTATCCAACGGACGTCGGCGGGATTGTCCTAGACGGGCGGATTACGTCCGATATAGGTACAGGGTCCCTAGGACAGTCCGTCGGGGTCCCGTCTATCCGAGATTTCTTCCCGGTATGCGAGTAGAGCCGTTTGTTGCATGTCTTTTTGTGTTTTTTCGTTACAGGTCTAAAGAATGTCTATTAAGATAGCCAGTATAAATGCGAAGGGCCTGAGGGATCGGGGTAAGGCGGCTCGCCTGCTTCGTGACCTCTTGTCCTTCGGCGTGGATGTGGCCGCGATCCAAGAGACTCACTTTGTTTGCGAAGTCGACTCGTGTGTGCTGTCTAACGACTTTGTCGTCTATTCAGCATATGGGAGCCGGCTGGCCAGAGGTGTTTCTTTGCTGGTCAAGCGTACCCTGGACGCGAGGGTGGACCTTGTCCATGTCGGTGCCGAGGGCCGGCTGATCGTGGCCGATATTGCAGTGAAAAGCAAGTCGTTCCGGCTGATTGTGGTTTATGCGCCCAATGTTCAAGGTGAGCGTGTCTCTTTCTTTCGGCTGTTGGAGCCCTTCATGGTGCATTCAACACGGCTAATCTTAGTTGGGGACTGGAATGCCGTCCTAACCCCCAAATGGGATAGAGGAAGGGGCGCTAGCGGGTGGAGTGGTGATCGTAGCCTGGTTGATCTGATCGGCGATTTTGGTCTCGTAGATAGATACCGGGTCGATCATCCGGATGGGAGCATGTGGACGTGGACGCATAGTTGGCCTTCTACCCGGGTATCTGCGTACCTGGATAGGATGTTAGTGAGAGAAGCCGACATAGACTTCTTAGAATGTCCAACGTTCCACTGGTTAGGCTACTCGGACCACAAACTTGTTTGTGCCCGGGTGGCGTTAGACTTTAGGCCTAGGTTGGCTGGTTATTGGAAGTTCAATCAGTCCTTACTGGACAGGCGGGACTTTCGTGACCAGCTGACAAAACTAGTGCAGCGGGCGTTAATTGGGCGAGTCATTGGGAGTAAGTGGTGGGTTAACCTTAAGGACTCCATTAGGTCTTTCGCCACCAAATATAGCCAGCGGCTCAACTTAGATAAGGCTGCGGAGGCAAAGACACTTAGTGCTAATTTCGCCCGGGCGGAGGCTGGTGGGGATCCCCTAGAAATAGCCTTAGCCAGGGAGGCCCTGGAGCGCTCGACTAGCGGGCGCTACATGGGTCAGGTAATTAGGGCTAAGTTAAGCAAGATGTCTTCCGAAGCTGTGAACATGGGCGCGGAACTGCGCAAGGAAGAAATTCGCCATGCCGGCGACCGGTACATTCGAGAGGTACGCGACCCGGAGGGACATCTCCTTAGGTCCACCGACGACATGTGCGAGGCGTTCCGGCGGCATTTCGAACACCGATTTACCAAGGAGCCTGGTCTCCGTGACGAGGAGTTTCGCAGCTATTTGGCTGACTTTCCCGGCTTTTGCCGGCTGAAGCGGCTAGCGTGAAGGAAGATTACGGAGGACGAAATCTACGTGGCTTTGAAGAAGGTCAGCGGTGGCAAGTCGCCAGGTTTGGATGGTTTGCCCTATGAATTATGCCCGGGGATGTACTTTTATTTTTGTCCCGCTCTTGGCTGTCGTGTTCAACCACTGGTTTCGGCAGGGGTCCATCCCCGGTCGGATCACCAGAGACGTGATCACGCTGTTGAAAAAAGGCGCAAGAAGGTTGGGAGGAACTAGATGACACAGGCCCATAACTCTGCTAAACACAGAGTTAAAGATTTTAGCCAAAGATCCTGACGAATCGCTTGCAGCTAGTTGCCGAGTCTGTTGGAACCGGATCAGACTTGTTCTGTGAAGGGAGAACAATTCAGAGCAACCTGCTTGATTCGCACGATCATAGAGGGTGTGAAGACGACGATGAGGCCGCGCTGATCAATTTAGATCAGTCCAAGGCATTTGATAGGATTGACCATGGCTACCTGGCTGTCCTGCAGGCCGCCGGATTCAAACCGACTTCAGCCGCTGGATTAGCCTTCTGTATCGCTCCCCAAGGCTGTGGTACAGGTGAACGGGAAGCTGTCGAGGCGCTTTCGCGCTGTCTAGGTCGGTCCGACAGGGTTGTCCACTGTCTTCTCTCCTTTATGTCCTGTGTTTGGAGCCTCAGCCGCGGGCTAAGGGACAGAGACGGGCAGTCCGGTCCTGCGTGGAATTGAAGTCCCTGGCGGAGCTCGAGCCAGGGTTTCTGCGTACGCCGATGACGTAACGACCTTTGTGTCCTCCCGCAGGGACATGGGAGCGGTACACCAGGCGCTTGTACGGTACGAGAAGGTGACAGGGGCCAGAATTAACTGCGACAAGTCATCCGGCTTGCGGTTAGGTGCCTGGAAGGAGTTTCCCTCCCGGGGCCCTTCAGCTGGACGGACGGGCCGAGTCAAGCTCCTCGGAGTTTGGTTCGGTCGGACTTACAGCTGGAGAAAAACTGGTCAAGTACTGGCAAAGGTCGGCGCGTCGGTCAAGATTTGGCGTCGGCAGAGGGTCTCTTTCGTGAAGGGCTTGGCGGAGGTGTGTAACACATACCTCTTTCCATGATCCTTTACCGGCTGTCAGTACTTCCCCTTTGTGACGATCATGAGAAGGCGCTCGAGCGTTTGCTATTCTCTGTCTGTGGAGAGGACGCAAACACATGGTCGACAAAAAGGTCTGTTGCCTCCGTCCGTGTCAAGGGGGTCTGGGGATGCCACACTTGAGGAGCCACGTGCTCGCTTCGAGGTTGGCATTCCTCAGGCGCGCGTTGGAGGAAGATCGGTTGCTTGCGGGGGTAGTGAGGGACATGTTCCCTTGCCTTACCATCACGCCCCCGACCCTATGGCTGACCGTCAGGCCTTGGGTGCGACCGAAATTCCTGCTCGAATGTCTGGCGGCTTTACAGGCCATTCCACGGTCCAGTGACCTTTCACAGCCTAGGAAAATCTTCTATCGGGGATTAGTGGAGGGTGCCGTGAAGGATAAGCTGTGGAGTAAGCTCGGCATGTCGGGAGTGGAGTACCGCTCTCATTGGTCTTGGGCGCCAGGTGCGGATTGGCTCAGCAACTCTGAGTTTTCTCTGACCTGGCGATTGGCTCGGAATGGTTTGTCGCTCAATGACAAGCGTTTCGCAATGGGCCTGGCGGATTTGCCAGATTGTGAACGTTGCGACCTTGGAATTAAGGAGACGTCTGCGCACGCCTTCTTCCATTGTTCGCGCGTTCGCCCGTTGTGGGCGCGTGTCGGCGAGTTGACTGCTCGTATCGCGCCGCGGGAGCTTGTGCTCATTGATCGCGCATACGCTGTGGACAATGTGTCGCCCCCGTACTCTGGAGTGAAGCGGATGGTGTTTCTGTCGCTACTGGCCACGGCTAGAATGGTGATCTGGATGACGCGACTGGAGGAAGTCTTGCGGGGAGGTCGTCTTTCGGATCAGGATCTAAACCGATATTTTGAGCACCAGCTCAAAATGAAGATTAGAACTGAACGGAAACGGCTGCACCCGACAGACTTTAGCAAAAGGTGGATATATGCAGCGAGCCTGGTTCGTGTGACCGGGGCTAGTCTTGATTTTCTTTTTTTTAGATCTGCTGCTCGCATCGGGGTGGATTCCTCTGGAACCCCTCCCGTGGTTAAGGTAAAGTATTCTTTTGTGTACCTAGTTAACGTGAGTGAGTGGGTTTGTCCTAGCCTGTTCCCGGCTCCCTTGCTTTTGTTATGATCCAGTTCGAGATCCCCATTGTCCAGAGTTATTTTGTCCCGTTTTATTCTCGGCTGGGTCAGCCTTATATATTCTCCAGTCCATTTTATTTTTTAACCTATTTCTCCATTCCCCGTAGAAAGAGAGCGGCTTGATTTTGTCTATACAGGCAGAATACAGTGGCCTCTTTAATTATGTGGGTGTGTTTGGGTCTTACTAACATAATGTATAAATATTCATTTGAAATTGTTTTTGTTTTGGGGATTTTTTGTTTCTTCATACCCCCTTCCCATCATATCATTTCATGTACAAATTTTTAAAGTTATTTTTGTATTATATTTGTATATAGTAATAAATTTTTATGTACATTTGGGGCGTTTTTAGGTCCCCGGTATGTTTTGCGGTTTTTTGGTGCTTGATAGGTATGAGTGTTGATGGGCAAATTCTTATGGTGAATGAGAATCATTGTAACGTATGTATGGGTCGTGAATCTGGTTAGCTAGGTATAGGATAGAGTAGCTGAAGACCACCCCAAGTTTGTTCCCCCTCCCAGTTTTGGCCTTGAGCCACAATTTTGTGTAAAAACAAAATAAATAAAACGAGCCATTTCTTACCCATAATTGCGTTCCGTGGTTTTTATGGGTAGGATCAGAATGTAGTATCTGTTCCATAGTAGCGTTTACTACGACTTGTGGTTTGACTGACATATCAATTCCACCTGAGTTCATTGCTCAGGCCGCGTAAAAGTAGTGGCTTTATAGCTGCGAAACACCGGAAGCGATTGTCAGGTGTTCGGCCTCTTAGGAGGCATGGCCGCGGAAAGGCCAGAAGCGATCGTTCCTCCCACCACGGACTCGGTGGGAGGAAAGAGTGACTGGCAACTACCGCCACGGGAGTCACCCTCAGTTCCAGCAGCTGGTTCCCCCATACCGTCCACTTCCGGATGGACAGCGAGTAAGACAACCAGTGTGATGATATGTAAGGATGAGAGAAGTACTACGAGGAGATAAGAGCCAAATATGCGGAGTACATTAAGGGCACAGAGCTGGTCTCTGTGCCGGATAAGTTAGCCGACATTGAGGCAAGGATTATCACCTTGCATGCTAAAGACATAAAAACGCACAAGTTGGTGGGAGTCTCAAGGGACGTATTGGAAGAAGCCATTAAAGCTTTGAAGATTAAAGCCAGGGCCGTGGCGAGGGAGGGCAATTCCATGTGGGACGTCTTGATGGGCTCGGCCGAGGAGGCGAAACGTCTGATCGGAGAAGTACTGGAGACAGAAATCACTCAGTTCAGCACTGAATACATGGGTGCCCGGAAAGTGAAAATTACACTGCATGGCGTCCCCATGGAAATTGATGAAGACCACGTGGGCGCCTTTTTCGCAGGATACGGAAGGTGGCCTCAGTCTCCTCGCTGCGGTGAAGGCTGGCTTTATGACTGGTGATATGACCCTGCAGGTGACTGCGTCGAGAGAATATCGGGAAGATTCCCAACATCCTCACCTGCAGGGGTCGTAGGATTTTCATTGTGGTCGAAGGAAGGAAGCCATGCTGTTGGGTCTGCGGGGCCGCGGAACACGTCGCTAAAGCGTGTCCGACTTCAAGAACCCGGCCCCAGCGGCCCAACTAGCACAACCCGCAAAGCAGCAGCCCATGGAGAAAGAGGGCGTAAAGCCGGTAACACCCAGCTCCGGTAGCAAACAAAGAGGGCGAGTGGCAGGTGGTGAGCCGGAAGAAGGGCAAACACCTTCCCCTGCAAGGTGCTGCCACCTGGCATGTCGCCCGTAACAACAAAGGAGGCGCCCAAAAAGAAATTAGCCTCCCAAACGAAGGAAGGACAGAAGTCCAACCCCCCCAGATGAACAGCAAATGGAGGTTGATAGAGCGGCTTCCCTGAAGAGGGAGAGATGAAGCGGAGGAAGACATCGACAACCCTAAAAGTCGGCGAAGAGTAGAAGCGTTGAGAGGAGGAAGGCAGTAAACAAATGTTCTTCACTGCCGGTCTCCCATGAGACTACATATGCCCAAAAGGCTAGGAGTCTCCCCTCGTCCCCGCGTAAAGCTTCCCCAGTCCCCAGTTTTTAAACTGACCCCCTTGGTCAAAGCTAGTGCCATAACACCTTCTCCCTCCCCCTTCTCCTACTCCCACTCCCACTCGGAGCTAAGAAGAAACATGCCCTCCCTCGTGGGGATGCCCTAATGGAAGTCAAGGACAGCATCGTAGACGAGTGGTCTTCCCAGCGTCGGGGGCTGCTCAAGCCTCTGCTTAATCTCACCTCGGTGGGAAGGTCTGTCCACTGAAGACCCGAGGAACTTTTCCCAGGCCCCAGGTGTCATCACCCTGGTAAGAAATACCGGTGGGAACCTGCGGGTCTGGGACCATATCGCCGAGGTGCAGAAACAATACCCAAAGATGACTATGGTGAGAAGAAAACTCACCGGAACTGAGAAAAATGGCTAGGAATTGTTCGGGGAGGTTCCCCGTATTACTCCACCCCTGCTTATATGGGGTGGTAAAGGTAACATCAACGGACGTCGGCGGGATTGTCCTAGACGGGCGGATTACGTCCGATATAGGTACAGGGGTCCTAGGACAGTCCGTCGGGGTCCCGTCTATCCGAGATTTCTTCCCGGTATGCGAGTAGAGCCGTTTGTTGCATGTCTTTTTGTGTTTTTCGTTACAGGTCTAAAGAATGTCTATTAAGATAGCCAGTATAAATGCGAAGGGCCTGAGGGATCGGGGTAAGGCGGCTCGCCTGCTTCGTGACCTCTTGTCCTTCGGCGTGGATGTGGCCGCGATCCAAGAGACTCACTTTGTTTGCGAAGTCGACTCGTGTGTGCTGTCTGACGACTTTGTCGTCTATTCAGCATATGGGAGCCGGCTGGCCAAGAGTGTTTCTTTGCTGGTCAAGCGTACCCTGGACGCGAGGGTGGACCTTGTCCATGTCGGTGCCGAGGCCGGCTGATCGTGGCCGATATTGCAGTGAAAAGCAAGTCGTTCCGGCTGATTGTGGTTTATGCGCCCAATGTTCAAGGTGAGCGTGTCTCTTTCTTTCGGCTGTTGGAGCCCTTCATGGTGCATTCAACACGGCTAATCTTAGTTGGGGACTGGAATGCCGTCCTAACCCCCAAATGGGACAGGGAAGGGGGCGCTAGCGGTGGAGTGGTGATCGTAGCCTGGTTGATCTGATCGGCGATTTTGGTCTCGTCGATAGATACCGGGTCGATCATCCGGATGGGAGCATGTGGACGTGGACGCATAGTTGGCCTTCTACCCGGGTATCTGCGTACCTGGATAGGATGTTAGTGAGAGAAGCCGACATAGACTTCTTAAGTGTCAACGTTCCACATGGTTAGGCTACTCGGACCACAAACTTGTTTGTGCCCGGAGTGGCGTTAGACTTTAGGCCTAGGTTGGCTGGTTGGGAAGTTCAATCAGTCCTTACTGGACAGGCGGGACTTTCGTGACCAGCTGACAAAACTAGTGCAGCGGGCGTTAATTGGGCGAGTCATTGGGAGTAAGTGGTGGGTTAACCTTAAGGACTCCATTAGGTCTTTCGCCACCAAATATAGCCAGCGGCTCAACTTAGATAAGGCTGCGGAGGCAAAGACACTTAGTGCTAATTTCGCCCGGGCGGAGGCTGAGGTGGGGATCCCCTAGAAATAGCCTTAGCCAGGAGGCCCTGGAGCGCTCGACTAGCGGGCGCTACATGGGTCAGGTAATTAGGGCCAGTTAAGCAAGATGTCTTCCGAAGCTGTGAACATGGGCGCGGAACTGCGCAAGGAAGAAATTCGCCATGCCGGCGACCGGTACATTCGAGAGGTACGCGACCCGGAGGGACATCTCCTTAGGTCCACCGACGACATGTGCGAGGCGTTCGGCAGCATTTCAGTACCGATTTACCAAGGAGCCTGGTCTCCGTGACGAGGAAGTTCGCAGCTATTTGGCTGACTTTCCCCGGCTTTTGCCGGCTGAAGCGGCTAGCTGCGAAGGGGAGATTACGGAGGACGAAATCTACGTGGCTTTGAAGAAGGTCAGCAGTGGCAAGTCGCCAGGTTTGGATGGTTTGCCCTATGAATTGTACTTGAGGATGTCGCACCTTTTTGTCCCGCTCTTGGCTGTCGTGTTCAACCACTGGTTTCGGCAGGGGTCCATCCCCGGTCGGATCACCAGGGGCGTGATCACGCTGTTGAGAAAAGGCAAGAAGGTTGGGAGGGAACTAGATGACTACAGGCCCATAACTCTGCTAAACACAGAGTTAAAGATTTTGGCCAAGATCCTGACGAATCGCTTGCAGCTAGTTGCCGAGTCTCTGTTGGAACCGGATCAGACTTGTTCTGTGAAGGGGAGAACAATTCAGAGCAACCTGCACTTGATTCGCACGATCATAGAGGGTGTAGAAGACGACGATGAGGCCGCGCTGATCAATTTAGATCAGTCCAAGGCATTTGATAGGATTGACCATGGCTACCTGGCTGCTGTCCTGCAGGCCGCCGGATTCAAACCCGACTTCAGCCGCTGGATTAGCCTTCTGTATCGCTCCCCCAAGGCTGTGGTACAGGTGAACGGGAAGCTGTCGGGCGCTTTCGCGCTGTCTAGGTCGGTCCGACAGGGTTGTCCACTGTCTTCTCTCCTTTATGTCCTGTGTTTGGAGCCCCTCCTTCGCAGGCTAAGGGACGAGACGGGCAGTCCGGTCCTGCGTGGAATTGAAGTCCCTGGCGGAGCTCGAGCCAGGGTTTCTGCGTACGCCGATGACGTAACGACCTTTGTGTCCTCCCGCAGGGACATAGAGGCGGTACACCAGGCGCTTGTACGGTACGAGAAGGTGACAGGGGCCAGAATTAACTGCGACAAGTCATCCGGCTTGCGGTTAGGTGCCTGGAAGGGAGTTTCCCTCCCGGGGCCCTTCAGCTGGACGGACGGGCCGGTCAAGCTCCTCGGAGTTTGGTTCGGTCCGGACTTACAGCTGGAGAAAAACTGGTCAGAAGTACTGGCAAAGGTCGGCGCGTCGGTCAAGATTTGGCGTCGACGGGGTCTCTCCGTGAAGGGCTTGGCGGAGGTGTGTAACACATACCTCTTTCCCATGATCCTTTACCGGCTGTCAGTACTTCCCCTTTGTGACGATCATGAGAAGGCGCTCGAGCGTTTGCTATTCTCCTGTCTGTGGAGAGGACGCAAACACATGGTCGACAAAGGAGTCTGTTGCCTCCGTCCGTGTCAAGGGGGTCTGGGGATGCCACACTTGAGGAGCCACGTGCTCGCTTCGAGGTTGGCATTCCTCAGGCGCGCGTTGGAGGAAGATCGGTTGCTTGCGGGGGTAGTGAGGGACATGTTCCCTTGCCTTACCATCACGCCCCCGACCCTATGGCTGACCGTCAGGCCTTGGGTGCGACCGAAATTCCTGCTCGAATGTCTGGCGGCTTTACAGGCCATTCCACGGTCCAGTGACCTTTCACAGCCTAGGAAAATCTTCTATCGGGGATTAGTGGAGGGTGCCGTGAAGGATAAGCTGTGGAGTAAGCTCGGCATGTCGAGAGTGGAGTACCGCTCTCATTGGTCTTGGGCGCCAGGTGCGGATTGGCTCAGCAACTCTGAGTTTTCTCTGACCTGGCGATTGGCTCGGAATGGTTTGTCGCTCAATGACAAGCGTTTCGCAATGGGCCTGGCGGATTTGCCAGATTGTGAACGTTGCGACCTTGGAATTAAGGAGACGTCTGCGCACGCCTTCTTCCATTGTTCGCGCGTTCGCCCGTTGTGGGCGCGTGTCGGCGAGTTGACTGCTCGTATCGCGCCGCGGGAGCTTGTGCTCATTGATCGCGCATACGCTGTGGACAATGTGTCGCCCCCGTACTCTGGAGTGAAGCGGATGGTGTTTCTGTCGCTACTGGCCACGGCTAGAATGGTGATCTGGATGACGCGACTGGAGGAAGTCTTGCGGGGAGGTCGTCTTTCCGATCAGGATCTAATCCGATATTTTGAGCACCAGCTCAAAATGAAGATTAGAACTGAACGGAAACGGCTGCACCCGACAGACTTTAGCAAAAGGTGGATATATGCAGCGAGCCTGGTTCGTGTGACCGGGGCTAGTCTTGATTTTCTTTTTTAGATCTGCTGCTCGCATCGGGGTGGATTCCTCTGGAACCCCTCCCGTGGTTAAGGTAAAGTATTCTTTTGTGTACCTAGTTAACGTGAGTGAGTGGGTTTGTCCTAGCCTGTTCCCGGCTCCCTTGCTTTTGTTATGATCCAGTTCGAGATTCCCATTGTCCAGAGTTATTTTGTCCCGTTTTATTCTCGGCTGGGTCAGCCTTATATATTCTCCAGTCCATTTTATTTTTTAACCTATTTCTCCATTCCCCGTAGAAAGAGAGCGGCTTGATTTTGTCTATACAGGCAGAATACAGTGGCCTCTTTAATTATGTGGGTGTGTTTGGGTCTTACTAACATAATGTATAAATATTCATTTGAAATTGTTTTTGTTTTGGGGATTTTTTGTTTCTTCATACCCCCTTCCCATCATATCATTTCATGTACAAATTTTTAAAGTTATTTTTGTATTATATTTGTATATAGTAATAAATTTTTATGTACATTTGGGGCGTTTTTAGGTCCCCGGTATGTTTTGCGGTTTTTTGGTGCTTGATAGGTATGAGTGTTGATGGGCAAATTCTTATGGTGAATGAGAATCATTGTAACGTATGTATGGGTCGTGAATCTGGTTAGCTAGGTATAGGATAGAGTAGCTGAAGACCACCCCAAGTTTTGTTCCCCCTCCCAGTTTTTGGCCTTGAGCCACAATTTTGTGTAAAAACAAAATAAATAAAACGAGCCATTTCTTACCCATAATTGCGTTCCGTGGTTTTTATGGGTAGGATCAAAGTGTAGTATCTGTTCCATAGTAGCGTTTACTACGACTTGTGGTTTGACTGACATATCAATTCCACCTGAGTTCATTGCTCAGGCCGCGTAAAAGTAGTGGCTTTATAGCTGCGAAACACCGGAAGCGATTGTCAGGTGTTCGGCCTCTTAGGAGGCATGGCCGCGGAAAGGCCAGAAGCGATCGTGCCTCCCATCACGGACTCGGTGGGAGGGAAAGAGGGGGATTGGGCATTACCGCCTCGGGACAATCCCCCTCCTACAACACCAGGATCCCCCCTACCTTCAACCTCAGGTTGGACAGGGGCGAATATTGCCAGCAAGATCACCACGAAGGACGAAGCCTACTATGAGAGAATAAGGTCCAGGTATGCAGAATACATCAAGGGCACCGAGCTGGTCTCGCTGCCTGACAAATTGGCGGATATCGAGACCAGAGTGATAACGCTAATCTCAAAGGACCTGAAATCCCATAAGATGATCGGAGTGACAAGGGATACTTTGGAGGAAGCCATAAAAAAGCTAAACATCAAAGCCAGGGCCGTGGCGAGGAGGAGTAATGCCATGTGGGATGTCCTGCTGGGCACGGCGGAGGAGGCCAAAAGCTTGGTCGGTGCGGTGCTGGAAACAAAAACTCTCCAGTTCTGCACCGAATATATGGGTGCCCGCAAAGTTAGGATCACTCTGCATGGCGTCCCCATGGACATTGAAGAGGACCACGTTGGCGCCTTTTTCGCCGCTTACGGAAAGGTGGCCGTGGTCTCCTCGCTACGGTCTAAGGCTGGCTTCCTGACAGGAGACATGACCCTGCAGGTGACGCTATCCAAGGAAAACATCAGCAAAATCCCTAACATTCTCACCTGCAGGGGTCGCATCATTTTCATTGTTGTGGAAGGCAGGAAGCCGTGCTGTTGGGTCTGTGGGGCGGCAGACCATGTCGCTAGGGCCTGCCTGACCAAGAAGTCGGCCCCAAAGGCCCAAGCAGCTCAACCAGCAAAGCAGCAGCCAGAGAAGGAGAGCGACAAACCAACGCAAACGGCACAATCTCCAGGTGTAAACAAGGAGGGTGAGTGGCAGGTGGTCGGCAGAAAGAAGGCCAAAACTCCTCCCGCTGAGAAGGTGCGGCCACCTGCCATAACACCGTCAAAACCAAAGGAGGCACCGGCGAAGAAGTCTCCCCCCAAGCAGAGAAAGGAAAGGAGCCCGTCCCCCCAACAAGAAATGGAAGTGGAGAGGTCGACTTCTCTAAAGAGGGGGAGAGAGGAAGAAGT
The DNA here is from genome assembly GCA_037127315.1 of Ascarosepion bandense. NCBI lineage: Eukaryota > Metazoa > Mollusca > Cephalopoda > Sepiida > Sepiidae > Ascarosepion > Ascarosepion bandense. Next base: position 366,118 of record JBBBDQ010001372.1, read on the forward strand.
GGAGGAGCGGCAGGACAGCCCGAAAACAAGGCGAAGAAGTAGAAGCAGAGAGAAGAGGCCACGAGCACAAAAATGCTCGTCGTTGCCGGTGTCGCCAGCAAGAACTTCTTACGCGGAAAAGGCTAGAAGCCTGCCCGCGTCCCCGCAAAAAGCTTCCCAGTCCCCAACCTTCAAATTAACCCCCCTCCACAAAGTCAGTGTGTCAACGCCCTCACCCTCCCCTTCTCCTATGCCCACTCCCAGTAGGACCAAAAAAAGAAAGACCTCCCGCGTGGGGAGGCACTCATGAAGGTGGATCCCGGTATTGCAGATGAGTGGTCGTCGCAGCGACGTAAGCTGCTGAAACCACTCCTCAAGCTCACCTCAGTGGATGGGTTATCCACTGAGAACCCCAGGAACTTCTCCCAGGCCCCAGGGGTCATTACTCTGGTCCGCAACACCGGAGGGAACCTGCGGGTCTGGGAGCACATTGCGGAAGCGCAGAGGAGCTACCCGAAACTGACTATGGTCAAGGAAGACACTCCCGAGTTGAGAAAAATGGCTCGAAATTGTGCGGGGAGGTTCCCCATTTTAATCCACCCCTGTCTGTATAGGGTTCTAAAGCTAACCTACCCTACGGACGTCGGCGGAATTGTCTTAGACGGACGGATTACGTCCGACATTGGTACAGGGTCCCTAGGACAGTCCGTCGGGGTCCCGTCTACCCGAGATTTCTACCCGGTATGCGAGTAGAGCCGTCCGTTGCATGTTTTTCTCTGTTTTTTTTCGTTTCAGATCTAAAGAATGTCTATTAAGATAGCCAGTATAAATGCGAAGGGCCTGAGGGATCGGGGTAAGGCGGCTCGCCTGCTTCGTGACCTCTTGTCCTTCGGCGTGGATGTGGCCGCGATCCAAGAGACTCACTTTGTTTGCGAAGTCGACTCGTGTGTGCTGTCTAACGACTTTGTCGTCTATTCAGCATATGGGAGCCGGCTGGCCAGAGGTGTTTCTTTGCTGGTCAAGCGTACCCTGGACGCGAGGGTGGACCTTGTCCATGTCGGTGCCGAGGGCCGGCTGATCGTGGCCGATATTGCAGTGAAAAGCAAGTCGTTCCGGCTGATTGTGGTTTATGCGCCCAATGTTCAAGGTGAGCGTGTCTCTTTCTTTCGGCTGTTGGAGCCCTTCATGGTGCATTCAACACGGCTAATCTTAGTTGGGGACTGGAATGCCGTCCTAACCCCCAAATGGGATAGAGGAAGGGGCGCTAGCGGGTGGAGTGGTGATCGTAGCCTGGTTGATCTGATCGGCGAATTTGGTCTCGTCGATAGATACCGGGTCGATCATCCGGAAGGGAGCATGTGGACGTGGACGCGTAGTTGGCCTTCTACCCGGGTATCTGCATACCTGGATAGGATGTTAGTGAGAGAAGCCGATATAGACTTCCTAGAATGTCCAACGTTCCACTGGTTAGGCTACTCGGACCACAAACTCGTTTGTGCCCGGGTGGCGTTAGAATTTAGGCCTAGGTTGGCTGGTTATTGGAAGTTCAATCAGTCCTTACTGGACAGGCGGGACTTTCGTGACCAGCTGACAAAACTAGTGCAGCGGGCGTTAATTGGGCGAGTCATTGGGAGTAAGTGGTGGGTTAACCTTAAGGACTCCATTAGGTCTTTCGCCACCAAATATAGCCAGCGGCTCAACTTAGATAAGGCTGCGGAGGCAAAGACACTTAGTGCTAATTTCGCCCGGGCGGAGGCTGGTGGGGATCCCCTAGAAATAGCCTTAGCCAGGGAGGCCCTGGAGCGCTCGACTAGCGGGCGCTACATGGGTCAGGTAATTAGGGCTAAGTTAAGCAAGATGTCTTCCGAAGCTGTGAACATGGGCGCGGAACTGCGCAAGGAAGAAATTCGCCATGCCGGCGACCGGTACATTCGAGAGGTACGCGACCCGGAGGGACATCTCCTTAGGTCCACCGACGACATGTGCGAGGCGTTCCGGCAGCATTTCGAGCACCGATTTACCAAGGAGCCTGGTCTCCGTGACGAGGAGTTTCGCAGCTATTTGGCTGACTTTCCCCGGCTTTTGCCGGCTGAAGCGGCTAGCTGCGAAGGGGAGATTACGGAGGACGAAATCTACGTGGCTTTGAAGAAGGTCAGCAGTGGCAAGTCGCCAGGTTTGGATGGTTTGCCCTATGAATTGTACTTGAGGATGTCGCACCTTTTTGTCCCGCTCTTGGCTGTCGTGTTCAACCACTGGTTTCGGCAGGGGTCCATCCCCGGTCGGATCACCAGGGGCGTGATCACGCTGTTGAGAAAAGGCAAGAAGGTTGGGAGGGAACTAGATGACTACAGGCCCATAACTCTGCTAAACACAGAGTTAAAGATTTTGGCCAAGATCCTGACGAATCGCTTGCAGCTAGTTGCCGAGTCTCTGTTGGAACCGGATCAGACTTGTTCTGTGAAGGGGAGAACAATTCAGAGCAACCTGCACTTGATTCGCACGATCATAGAGGGTGTAGAAGACGACGATGAGGCCGCGCTGATCAATTTAGATCAGTCCAAGGCATTTGATAGGATTGACCATGGCTACCTGGCTGCTGTCCTGCAGGCCGCCGGATTCAAACCCGACTTCAGCCGCTGGATTAGCCTTCTGTATCGCTCCCCCAAGGCTGTGGTACAGGTGAACGGGAAGCTGTCGGGCGCTTTCGCGCTGTCTAGGTCGGTCCGACAGGGTTGTCCACTGTCTTCTCTCCTTTATGTCCTGTGTTTGGAGCCCCTCCTTCGCAGGCTAAGGGACGAGACGGGCAGTCCGGTCCTGCGTGGAATTGAAGTCCCTGGCGGAGCTCGAGCCAGGGTTTCTGCGTACGCCGATGACGTAACGACCTTTGTGTCCTCCCGCAGGGACATAGAGGCGGTACACCAGGCGCTTGTACGGTACGAGAAGGTGACAGGGGCCAGAATTAACTGCGACAAGTCATCCGGCTTGCGGTTAGGTGCCTGGAAGGGAGTTTCCCTCCCGGGGCCCTTCAGCTGGACGGACGGGCCGGTCAAGCTCCTCGGAGTTTGGTTCGGTCCGGACTTACAGCTGGAGAAAAACTGGTCAGAAGTACTGGCAAAGGTCGGCGCGTCGGTCAAGATTTGGCGTCGACGGGGTCTCTCCGTGAAGGGCTTGGCGGAGGTGTGTAACACATACCTCTTTCCCATGATCCTTTACCGGCTGTCAGTACTTCCCCTTTGTGACGATCATGAGAAGGCGCTCGAGCGTTTGCTATTCTCCTGTCTGTGGAGAGGACGCAAACACATGGTCGACAAAGGAGTCTGTTGCCTCCGTCCGTGTCAAGGGGGTCTGGGGATGCCACACTTGAGGAGCCACGTGCTCGCTTCAAGGTTGGCATTCCTCAGGCGCGCGTTGGAGGAAGATCGGTTGCTTGCGGGGGTAGTGAGGGACATGTTCCCTTGCCTTACCATCACGCCCCCGACCCTATGGCTGACCGTCAGGCCTTGGGTGCGACCGAAATTCCTGCTCGAATGTCTGGCGGCTTTACAGGCCATTCCACGGTCCAGTGACCTTTCACAGCCGAGGAAAATCTTCTATCGGGGTTTAGTGGAGGGTGCCGTGAAGGATAAGCTGTGGAGTAAGCTCGGCATGTCGAGGGTGGAGTACCGCTCTCATTGGTCTTGGGCGCCAGGTGCGGATTGGCTCAGCAACTCTGAGTTTTCTCTGACCTGGCGATTGGCTCGGAATGGTTTGTCGCTCAATGACAAGCGTTTCGCAATGGGCCTGGCGGATTTGCCAGATTGTGAACGTTGCGACCTTGGAATTAAGGAGACGTCTGCGCACGCCTTCTTCCATTGTTCGCGCGTTCGCCCGTTGTGGGCGCGTGTCGGCGAGTTGACTGCTCGTATCGCGCCGCGGGAGCTTGTGCTCATTGATCGCGCATACGCTGTGGACAATGTGTCGCCCCCCGTACTCTGGAGTGAAGCGGATGGTGTTTCTGTCGCTACTGGCCACGGCTAGAATGGTGATTTGGATGACGCGTCTGGAGGAAGTCTTGCGGGGAGGTCGTCTTTCGGATCAGGATCTAATCCGATATTTTGAGCACCAGCTCAAAATGAAGATTAGAACTGAACGGAAACGGCTGCACCCGACAGACTTTAGCAAAAGGTGGATATATGCAGCGAGCCTGGTTCGTGTGACCGGGGCTAGTCTTGATTTTCTGTTTTAGATCTGCTGCTCGCATCGGGGTGGATTCCTCTGGAACCCCTCCCGTGGTTAAGGTAAAGTATTCTTTTGTATACCTAGTTAATGTGAGTGATAGTGTTAGTCCCGGCCTGTTCCCGGCTCCCTTGCTTTTGTTATGATCCAGTTCGAGATCCCCATTGTCCAGAGTTATTTTGTCCCGTTTCATTCTCGGCTGGGTCAGCCTTATATATTCTCCAGTCCATTTTATTTTTTAACCTATATTCTCCATTCCCCGTAGAAAGAGAGCGGCTTGATTTTGTCTATACAGGCAGAATACAGTGGCCTCTTTAATTATGTGGGTGTGTTTGGGTCTTACTAACATAATGTATAAATATTCATTTGAAATTGTTTTTGTTTTGGGGATTTTTTGTTTCTTCATACCCCCTTCCCATCATATCATTTCATGTACAAATTTTTAAAGTTATTTTTGTATTATATTTGTATATAGTAATAAATTTTTATGTACATTTGGGGCGTTTTTAGGTCCCCGGGATGTTTTGCGGTTTTTTGGTGCTTGATAGGTATGAGTGTTGATGGGCAAATTCTTATGGTGAATGAGAATCATTGTAACGTATGTATGGGTCGTGAATCTGGTTAGCTAGGTATAGGATAGAGTAGCTGAAGACCACCCCAAGTTTTGTTCCCCCTCCCAGTTTTTGGCCTTGAGCCACAATTTTGTGTAAAAACAAAATAAATAAAACGAGCCATTTCCTACCAATCTTGTGTTGTGTGGTAAATGGCAGAGGATCAAAGTGTAGTATCTGTTCCATAGTGATATTTACTAGCTCTTTGTTTCCTGGACAATTGTGTTCCAGCCTAAGTTTATTGCTCAGGCCCGCGCAAAAGTAGCGGTAAAACGCGAAACGCCGGAAGACAAGCGTCCGTGGTTCGGCCTCTTGGGAGGCATGGCCTCGGAAGGGCCTGGGGAAGTAGTTCCTCCCACCACGGCCTCGGTGGGAGGAAAGGAGGGTGACTGGCAGCTACCGCCACGGGAGTCACCCTCCGTAGCGTCCGTAGCAGCAGCAGCATCCCCCAAACCATCAACCTCAGGGTGGACAGGGGGAAAGATCGTTATGAAGAATGAAGATTTTTATGACGAGATGAAAGCGAAATATGCGCAGTACATTAAGGGAACTGAGCTAGTCTCAGTTCCGGAACAACTAGCGCAAATAGAAGTGCGGATCATCACGCTGATAACGAAGGATATTAAGACGCACAAATTGGTGGGAGTAACCAGAGAAGTTTTTGAGGAGGCGTTATCAGCTCTGAAACTAAATGCTAGGGCCGTGGCGAGGAGGAGCAATGCCATGTGGGACGTCCTGCTGGCATCAGCGGAGGAAGCCAAAAGACTAATTGGGGTAGTTCTGGAGACAAAAACGCTCCAACTCCACACTGAGTATATGGGAACCAAAAAAATCAAGGTTACCCTGCATGGCGTCCCCATGGACATTGCAGAGGACCACATAGGTGCCTTTTTCGCCAATTATGGAAAGGTGGCCTGTGTTTCCTCGCTGCGGTCCAAAGCCGGTATCTTAACAGGCGACATGACCCTGCAGGTGACTATATCGAAGGAAAACATTCCCAAGATTCCTAACATCCTCACCTGCAGGGGTCGCGTAATATTTATCATTGTTGAGGGAAGAAAACCGTGTTGTTGGGTCTGCGGGGCAGCGGAACATGTTGCCAAGACCTGCCCCACCAAAAATCCTGCCCCAAAGGCCCAACCAGCAAAGCAGCAGTCGGAGGAGCAAGGAAAAGTAAAGTCAGCAACACCAGCACCGGCTCCAACAGTTAACAAGGACGGCGAGTGGCAGGTGGTGGGCAAGAAGAAAACAAAAACACCATCCCCGGCGAAGGTGCCGCCACCTGCCAAGACGCCGGCAAAGCTGAAGGTGACCCCGGTGAAGGAGACCCCGGTGAAGAGGTCGCCAGCCCAACCGGAAAGGGGTTCCCAAAAGGAAAAGAGCCCCGCACCCAATATGGAGATGGAGGTGGATAGGGCAGCGTCTCTCAAACGTGGGAGAGACGAGGAAGCGGAGGAAGAGCACGACAGCCCAAAGTCTCGGCGGAGAAGCAGGAGCAGAGAGAGAAAAGTGCACAAAGAGAAATGCTCGTCTCTACCGGTGTCCCCCGTAAGAAGGACTTATGCGGACAAGGCAAGAAGCCTTCCCGCTTCCCCGCGTAAAGCTTCCCAGTCCCCAGTTTTTAAACTGACCCCCCTGGCTAAATCTAGCACATCAACTCCCACTCCCTCCCCTTCTCCTACTCCCACTCCCTCTAGGGCTAAGAAAAAAAATGCCCTCCCGCGTGGGGACGCCCTGATGAAAGTACAGGACAATATTTCGGAGGAGTGGTCTTCGCAGCGACGAAGGCTACTGAAGCCTCTTCTAAAACTGACCTCTGTGAAGGGTCTTTCAACAGAAGACCCGAGGAACTTTGCCCAGGCCCCAGGTGTCATCACCCTGGTAAGAAATACCGGGGGGAACCTGCGGGTCTGGGACCATATCGCAGAGGTCCAGAAGCAGTATCCAAAACTGAATATGGTCAAAGAACAGTCACCAGAACTTGCAAAGATGGCAAAAAATTGTTCGGGGAGGTTCCCCGTTTTAATCCACCCCTGTCTGTATAGGGTTCTAAAGCTAACATACCCCACGGACGTCGGCGGAATTGTCTTAGACGGACGGATTACGTCCGACATTGGTACAGGGTCCCTAGGACAGTCCGTCGGGGTCCCGTCTACCCGAGATTTCTACCCGGTATGCGAGTAGAGCCGTCCGTTGCATGTTTTTCTCTGTTTTTTTCGTTTCAGATCTAAAGAATGTCTATTAAGATAGCCAGTATAAATGCGAAGGGCCTGAGGGATCGGGGTAAGGCGGCTCGCCTGCTTCGTGACCTCTTGTCCTTCGGCGTGGATGTGGCCGCGATCCAAGAGACTCACTTTGTTTGCGAAGTCGACTCGTGTGTGCTGTCTAACGACTTTGTCGTCTATTCAGCATATGGGAGCCGGCTGGCCAGAGGTGTTTCTTTGCTGGTCAAGCGTACCCTGGACGCGAGGGTGGACCTTGTCCATGTCGGTGCCGAGGGCCGGCTGATCGTGGCCGATATTGCAGTGAAAAGCAAGTCGTTCCGGCTGATTGTGGTTTATGCGCCCAATGTTCAAGGTGAGCGTGTCTCTTTCTTTCGGCTGTTGGAGCCCTTCATGGTGCATTCAACACGGCTAATCTTAGTTGGGGACTGGAATGCCGTCCTAACCCCCAAATGGGATAGAGGAAGGGGCGCTAGCGGGTGGAGTGGTGATCGTAGCCTGGTTGATCTGATCGGCGAATTTGGTCTCGTCGATAGATACCGGGTCGATCATCCGGAAGGGAGCATGTGGACGTGGACGCGTAGTTGGCCTTCTACCCGGGTATCTGCATACCTGGATAGGATGTTAGTGAGAGAAGCCGATATAGACTTCCTAGAATGTCCAACGTTCCACTGGTTAGGCTACTCGGACCACAAACTCGTTTGTGCCCGGGTGGCGTTAGAATTTAGGCCTAGGTTGGCTGGTTATTGGAAGTTCAATCAGTCCTTACTGGACAGGCGGGACTTTCGTGACCAGCTGACAAAACTAGTGCAGCGGGCGTTAATTGGGCGAGTCATTGGGAGTAAGTGGTGGGTTAACCTTAAGGACTCCATTAGGTCTTTCGCCACCAAATATAGCCAGCGGCTCAACCTAGATAAGGCTGCGGAGGCAAAGACACTTAGTGCTAATTTCGCCCGGGCGGAGGCTGGTGGGGATCCCCTAGAAATAGCCTTAGCCAGGGAGGCCCTGGAGCGCTCGACTAGCGGGCGCTACATGGGTCAGGTAATTAGGGCTAAGTTAAGCAAGATGTCTTCCGAAGCTGTGAACATGGGCGCGGAACTGCGCAAGGAAGAAATTCGCCATGCCGGCGACCGGTACATTCGAGAGGTACGCGACCCGGAGGGACATCTCCTTAGGTCCACCGACGACATGTGCGAGGCGTTCCGGCAGCATTTCGAGCACCGATTTACCAAGGAGCCTGGTCTCCGTGACGAGGAGTTTCGCAGCTATTTGGCTGACTTTCCCCGGCTTTTGCCGGCTGAAGCGGCTAGCTGCGAAGGGGAGATTACGGAGGACGAAATCTACGTGGCTTTGAAGAAGGTCGGCAGTGGCAAGTCGCCAGGTTTGGATGGTTTGCCCTATGAATTGTACTTGAGGATGTCGCACCTTTTTGTCCCGCTCTTGGCTGTCGTGTTCAACCACTGGTTTCGGCAGGGGTCCATCCCCGGTCGGATCACCAGGGGCGTGATCACGCTGTTGAGAAAAGGCAAGAAGGTTGGGAGGGAACTAGATGACTACAGGCCCATAACTCTGCTAAACACAGAGTTAAAGATTTTGGCCAAGATCCTGACGAATCGCTTGCAGCTAGTTGCCGAGTCTCTGTTGGAACCGGATCAGACTTGTTCTGTGAAGGGGAGAACAATTCAGAGCAACCTGCACTTGATTCGCACGATCATAGAGGGTGTAGAAGACGACGATGAGGCCGCGCTGATCAATTTAGATCAGTCCAAGGCATTTGATAGGATTGACCATGGCTACCTGGCTGCTGTCCTGCAGGCCGCCGGATTCAAACCCGACTTCAGCCGCTGGATTAGCCTTCTGTATCGCTCCCCCAAGGCTGTGGTACAGGTGAACGGGAAGCTGTCGGGCGCTTTCGCGCTGTCTAGGTCGGTCCGACAGGGTTGTCCACTGTCTTCTCTCCTTTATGTCCTGTGTTTGGAGCCCCTCCTTCGCAGGCTAAGGGACGAGACGGGCAGTCCGGTCCTGCGTGGAATTGAAGTCCCTGGCGGAGCTCGAGCCAGGGTTTCTGCGTACGCCGATGACGTAACGACCTTTGTGTCCTCCCGCAGGGACATAGAGGCGGTACACCAGGCGCTTGTACGGTACGAGAAGGTGACAGGGGCCAGAATTAACTGCGACAAGTCATCCGGCTTGCGGTTAGGTGCCTGGAAGGGAGTTTCCCTCCCGGGGCCCTTCAGCTGGACGGACGGGCCGGTCAAGCTCCTCGGAGTTTGGTTCGGTCCGGACTTACAGCTGGAGAAAAACTGGTCAGAAGTACTGGCAAAGGTCGGCGCGTCGGTCAAGATTTGGCGTCGACGGGGTCTCTCCGTGAAGGGCTTGGCGGAGGTGTGTAACACATACCTCTTTCCCATGATCCTTTACCGGCTGTCAGTACTTCCCCTTTGTGACGATCATGAGAAGGCGCTCGAGCGTTTGCTATTCTCCTGTCTGTGGAGAGGACGCAAACACATGGTCGACAAAGGAGTCTGTTGCCTCCGTCCGTGTCAAGGGGGTCTGGGGATGCCACACTTGAGGAGCCACGTGCTCGCTTCAAGGTTGGCATTCCTCAGGCGCGCGTTGGAGGAAGATCGGTTGCTTGCGGGGGTAGTGAGGGACATGTTCCCTTGCCTTACCATCACGCCCCCGACCCTATGGCTGACCGTCAGGCCTTGGGTGCGACCGAAATTCCTGCTCGAATGTCTGGCGGCTTTACAGGCCATTCCACGGTCCAGTGACCTTTCACAGCCTAGGAAAATCTTCTATCGGGGATTAGTGGAGGGTGTCGTGAAGGATAAGCTGTGGAGTAAGCTCGGCATGTCGAGAGTGGAGTACCGCTCTCATTGGTCTTGGGCGCCAGGCGCGGATTGGCTCAGCAACTCTGAGTTTTCTCTGACCTGGCGATTGGCTCGGAATGGTTTGTCGCTCAATGACAAGCGTTTCGCAATGGGCCTGGCGGATTTGCCAGATTGTGAACGTTGCAACCTTGGAATTAAGGAGACGTCTGCGCACGCCTTCTTCCATTGTTCGCGCGTTCGCCCGTTGTGGGCGCGTGTCGGCGAGTTGACTGCTCGTATCGCGCCGCGGGAGCTTGTGCTCATTGATCGCGCATACGCTGTGGACAATGTGTCGCCCCCGTACTCTGGAGTGAAGCGGATGGTGTTTCTGTCGCTACTGGCCACGGCTAGAATGGTGATCTGGATGACGCGACTGGAGGAAGTCTTGCGGGGAGGTCGTCTTTCGGATCAGGATCTAATCCGATATTTTGAGCACCAGCTCAAAATGAAGATTAGAACTGAACGGAAACGGCTGCACCCGACAGACTTTAGCAAAAGGTGGATATATGCAGCGAGCCTGGTTCGTGTGACCGGGGCTAGTCTTGATTTTCTTTTTTAGATCTGCTGCTCGCATCGGGGTGGATTCCTTTGGAACCCCTCCCGTGGTTAAGGTAAAGTATTCTTTTGTGTACCTAGTTAATGTGAGTGAATGTGTTTGTCCTAGCCTGTTCCCGGCTCCCTTGCTTTTGTTATGATCCAGTTCGAGATCCCCATTGTCCAGAGTTATTTTGTCCCGTTTCATTCTCGGCTGGGTCAGCCTTATATATTCTCCAGTCCAATTTATTTTTGTTCCCTGCTTCTCCATTCCCCTTAGAAAGAGTGCTTCTTGATTTTGTCTTTTAAGACAGAATACAGCGGCCTCTTTAATTATGTGGGTGTGTTTGGGTCTTACTAACATTATGTATAAATATTCATTTGAAATTGTTTTTGTTTTGGGGATTTTTTGTTTCTTCATACCCCCTTCCCATCATATCATTTCATGTACAAATTTTTAAAGTTATTTTTGTATTATATTTGTATATAGTAATAAAATTTTTATGTACATTTGGGGCGTTTTTTAGGTCCCCGTTATGTTTCGCGGTATTTTGGTGCTTGATAGGTATGAGTGGTGATGGACAAATTCTTATGGTGAATGAGAAGCATTGTAACGTATGTATGGGTCGTGAATCTGATTAGCTAGGTATAGGATAGAGTAGCTGAAGACCACCCCAAGTTTTTGTTCCCCCTCCCTCTTTTTTGGCCTTGAGCCACAATTCTGTACGCTCAGAATAAATAAAACGAGCCATTTCTTACCCCAGTCCACTACGGATTGGAGGTCCTTTCCAAGCTCAGCTGCAAGGTTACCTTTGTCGCCCACACCAGATTTTTGATCAAGGCGAGAGTAAACTGTGGTGTCATCGGCGTACATACCTACTTGGGATATTATGGTATCGGGAAGATCATTACCTTGTATGAAGACTTAATGGAAAGTGCGACATTGAGATCCGAAGGCGTATTGGTATGGCCAAGGGCGCAGTCAAGAAGAGTATTGAGAGACAGGAAGATTTTTGTTGGAAACTACAAACAAAAAGAGAACTGGACTGTTATGTGATATCTTTCCTGCTATATGGCAACGAATGCTGGACAACCTCCTCAAAGATAAAGACTCTAAGCAACAGAAACAAAGAAATGAGTACTGGACTGTTACGTGATGTCTGTTCGCTTACATGGCAACGAATGCTGGACAATCTCATCAAAGATGAAGGAAAGACTGGATTGTGAATCACTATCCACCTACAGAAATTTCAAATGAAATGCTTTAATGTTGTAAACTTACATCGAGTCTGTCATTAAAATGCTTAATATTAAATTATTTGATACTAGCAGTATAGCCCGGCGTTGCTCGGGTGTAATGAATGCAATCTTTAAAACTAATCCATGGTCTTGGAGCTCAGACTCTTTGGACGTTGGCACGAAAGACTAAAAAGCAATAGTTGTTTCCAGTTAAAGCGAAACCGTAGACTGAAAGAAAAATGAATGGATGTAAGTCAAATTTTGATTTCCTGGTATCGATGTCAAATAAGTTTTTTTCGTTGTAAACTGAATTTTGAAAACTGAATATGTCCTCTGAGTAAATGGTGTCATGGCTGAGACTAAGAACTACAATTATATCTCCTTAGAGCCAAACCCGAAGCAAAAACTAAAATAAAGGGGCTGAAAGAAATGCAGACACACAGGCAGATAAACAGACACACACATACAAACATCTTGCCTTTTATATATACATAATCGATTTTCTGCACTATTGTAAGAACTGCAACTTTGAAACTTCTGAATATCGTTTTTTATGTCTTTGTCTATGAGTGTATCAAATTTGATTAAAATCGGACCACTCCTTTTATAACCCGATTTTTTCGATTATTGATTTTCGATATTTATCGGACACAAAACCTAGCTAAGAACACTCGCAGACGCTGGGTAAATTTTCAAGAAAATCGGTTCTGCCATTTCGGAGTCTATAGGTAACGTATACACACACACAGAGACACACACACACACAGACAAATTTCCATTTATAAATTATTTGATATTGTAATTTTACATTAGATCATTCTTTGAAATGTGTATCAAAGTTCGCTTACAAATGATAGAAAAAAAACTTGAAGAAAAAGAAGTTACCATATCGGCGTATGTCTTTCAGATGGGAATCGCTGCTCGCCAATAAATAATTAAAAAAAATTATTTGATGTTTTAATCTTATATCAAGTCTTAATTTAAAATGTGAATCATAATTCACCTACAATTGCTTCAAAGAAATTTTCTTGGTATTGTAACCTCACATAATGTCAGTCCTTTGAAATAGAAAACACAGTTCGATTACTAATGATTCAAATAAAATTTTTTGATATTGTAATTTCACATCAAGTCGATCATTGACATGTCAGTCACAGTGGTTTTGCACATGATTCATTAAAAATTGTTTGATATTGTAATTTTACATCAAGTCGATTATTGAAATGTCAGTCACAGTTGTTTTGCACATGATTCATTGAAAATTGTTTGATATTGTAATTTTACATCAAGTCGATCATTGAAATGTCAGTCACAGTTGTTTTGCACATGATTCATTGAAAAATGTTTGATATTGTAATTTTACATCAAGTCGATCATTGAAATGTCAGTCACAGTTGTTTTGCACATGATTCATTGAAAATTGTTTGATATTGTAATTTTACATCAAG
>JBBBDQ010001373.1:0-120000 GCA_037127315.1 Ascarosepion bandense
CACACACAAAAAAAAAAGGTGTTCGTTTTTATTTTTTGCGGTTCTTATTAGAGCTCTTTTTTTTAGCAGGCTTTTTCTTTACATCAATATGGTGTAGTTTGGAGTGTTTCCTTAAACTGCTGTGCCATGCAAAAGTTTTCTTGCAGATTTCACACCTGAATGGTTTTTCTCCAGTGTGGACACGTTTGTGTTGGTGCAAAGTAGTACTTTGAGCAAAACTTTTCCCGCATGTGTCACATTTAAATGGTTTGATTCCAGTATGTGTGCGCTGGTGAGTTACTAAGTTGTTGCGCAGCGCAAATTTTTGGCCACAATATTCACAATCATAAGGGCGGTCCCCAGTGTGTGTTCGTTGATGCTGGTGATAATTGCTGCTACGAGCAAATTCCTTGTTACACGTGGAACATTTGAATGGCTTTTCACCTGTATGAAAGCTGAGGTGACCTAAGAGGCCGTTGTTTTGAGAAAAGGTTCTGCCACATATCTCACAACGAAATGGTTTTGCTCCAGTGTGTGTCCGCATGTGTACAAGCAAGTTGCTAGTCTGAACAAAATTCTTGCCACAGATTTTGCAGTGAAAAGGTTTTTCTCCAGTATGAATTCTTCTGTGGACACTGCGAGTCTTCGAGTGAGTGAAGCCACGACCACAGAAGTCACAGACAAATGGTTTTTCTCCAGTGTGAATACGAAAGTGAGCATTAAGGGAACTACGACGATCAAACTGTTTGCTGCAAGAACTACATTCAAATTCCTTTTTTATTTGTGGACGGTTAGCATGTGACTTTAAATGCTCTTCCAACTGATCGCCTTCTTCAAATTGACTGCCACAGATTTCACACTGGAAGGGTTTTACTCCAATGTGGGACTTCTGATGGGTCTCCAAAGTTTCTTCAGAAAACAGAACTTTGCCGCAAAACTTGCAGGGATATTCTTTGCCACAAGGGTATTCATCCTGCCTGAAGTATGCAGAGTTGTTTCTTGAACCTTTTGTCTCAGTAGGCTCAGGAATTTCTTTCTTTATATGAATATTTAAAATCTCGTTTTGTGGTGGTAATTCACTATCTGGATCTGGCTTGATTTTGATTGGCTTCATTTCTGTGAAAACCATTTCATTAGAGTCACTGAAAAGAGAAGTTTAACCTCTAAGTTAGTTGATATCAATTAAAACTTAGCTTAGATAACAAAATTGGTAAAGTTTAACCTTTGTGCTTGAAAAAAAAGTCAAAAAGATGATTGTTCCCTTGACACTGTTATTACTGTATGCATTTGACCCCCTTGGAAAGATGTAAACAAAGTACAATGCAATATTTATGAATTACCATTTTAGAAAAATTTAAAAGAAAATCTTTTATCAAAAATTACAAAATATATAAACCAACTAAAATGCAATATTTATTATTTAACATTTTCTAAATAACTAGAAAAGCAAGATTTTATTCATCTAAAATTAAAAGAATGTCTGGTTTAGAGGAAGAGATGCTCTCAACATATTTAGTCAAATTTATGTGATGAGAGCAAATGAATGGAAAGCCTGACAAATGCATTTTCTTGACATTTTCTTATGAATAAAAAATTTCATATTTATTTCTATATAAAGGAGGAAAGGAAATAAAATAATAAATATTAACGTTAATTCATATATTTTTATAATCATGTAAATAGGTTATTCTTGTAAATAGTCTAACAGTGTTTAACAACTTTGCTCTCAATTCTCAAGTATAAATAAAATGCATAAACCCACTTATGATATGTCTGAGTTTTATTCTAATCATCTCTTTAAAACAAACATAGATGTAAAAATCTAAAGTATATTCAGTAATAATGTTGTCAAGGAAATAAGCATTTTCTTTTTTGTGGCTATGTCATAAAGTTATTGAAAGACAAATGAAAAAGATTCTGCAAGCAGGGACCTTTGTGCCTGCAATAAGACCAGGGCTGTGAAGTTGAAACACAAAGCCTTTGACTCAGATGCCTATTTTTGGCACCTCCGACTCCTCTTTTTGTGATTATGGGCTACACATCTCAAAGCCTATGCACATGCTCTTAACTTGGTTAGGTCTATCATTATAACTGGTTTATATCAAAGAATAAAGATATTGTGGTTTTTATATCATACCTGTTTATTCTTTAATATTTTCTAACAGAATTAGAGGCAAAATCTTTGAAAGGATATAAAAGAAATAAAAATAAAAATGCTATAATGTAAGACTTGTTACATATATCTTTGCAAATAAGAAATAAGTACAGAACAAAAATAAATTTAATCTATAACAGAAACATTTTACAAATGACAACAAAGATGAGGACAATAGTCTGAATAATGTAAATACTACCTCATCTCAGAAATATAGACAAATTTATAACAGAAGTTGAAATATATAAAATAACTATAACAAGTAATTTGAGATGAATTTCTTAAAAAAAAAAAAAAGTAAAGTAGCAGAAATTACAATAAGAATATCTTATAATGTAAGACTTTAGATATATAGCTTCGTACATAATAAAAATACTCTATAAAGTATAAATACAACTAGTGTCACAGTCGGTATAGTTTTAAAAACTTAAGTTCCAGTGGCCTCTTAATTGCCTCCAACTTCACAGCCCTGAAAAAACAGAGTGTCAAAAGGACAGTTTTCCCCCCACAACACCACTTTTTTTTTTCTTTTTTTAAACTACCTTCACTCCTTGGCAATGTTTACTGTTTTAACAAGTGATGATTAGAATTAGAAAAAAACCTAAATATTTGATGAAATTGAATTTATAATTTTTGTTTTTGTTCTTGAGAATTTACAACAAAAATATTAAACACTTTATTTATTAGATTATTTACAATAATAATTTTCTATTTACCACATTCTAAAAGCTAATACAATGCAATATTTATCATTTACCAATTTATAAAGAAACACATATGAAAACTATTTTTTATTCATAAACTTATAAACATTTACAAAATTATTAAAATATATGAACCAACTATAAGGAAATTCTTATTTACTATTTTATAAAGTTTGAATCTATTGGCAATTAGCAAATGTTTTTCCAACCATTCTAATAAAAAATAGTGTAAATAAATAATCTAATAAATACTGTTTATTATTTTTGTTGTCAATTCTCAAAAATGAAGAAAATGGATAGATTGAATTTAATATGCTTAGGTATTATTTGAATTCTAGTCATTGCTTTTTAAAACAATATTGAAGAGTGAGGTTAGTTAAAAAAAAGCAGTTTCATGGGGGAAAGAAAACAAACCATCTTTCAATATTCCATGCAAGTCCATGTTTGCCAAAAATTTCTGTGTAACACATTCTTTCCTTCAAACTATAATAATGTTCTTATTTGAGATTATATAGTGATATAAATTAATATGAGGGTGCACATCTGTATAGTATTATTATTCAGATGTTAATAAAACAGTGCTCAATGCATGAACAGAGCAGTATTATACATATATTAGTATACATATTTTCCCATGTCCATGGTACAACTTGGAGTTTCATGTGTTATACAATCATCAGGTGCATATTACAAACTGATAGTTTAATAGATTTGAATTTAAGTTTCCTCAATGTTCATGGGGATTAAATCTCAAAGTTCAGTTACTGCTTTTTAATAATTAGATTATTCTAAGGTTACATGTAGATAAAAATACATTTTAAATAAAAAGTATTAAAAAATAATAAAATGCAGGGAGAAGAAATCAGATTGAGTTGTGACACACACACACACATATATATATATAAAAGAGGAAAACTCAACAGATTTTTTTTCTCAATATATTTGCTCTGGATAATATCTATTGAGCTCTCTATTTTTATTTAATTGATATTTCATATTAATTAGATAAAATCTTTTGGATCATCTTCATGAGTTGCCATTCTCATTCATATATATATATATATATATATATATATATATATATATATATATATATGTATTTTTTTCTTTTTTCTTCACCCTTATCCATGACATGTGTGCATGCACATGTCCACATACTGAATAAGGGTGAAAAACATAAATGAAATAGTCTGATTGCCAGCTAGTCTTTTCGGAGTACACCACCTAACTTGAGTGAGAAACTTATCCTTGTTGGAAATGCTTATGGTTCATACTGAAACTAGCTGAGCCGACCTTATAGTTTCTGAAAAGAGAGTGCCTAATCTGGTGCAATCAATAGTTTGCGAAAAATCCTATTTTAACTGTGCTCGACTCTTTGTCAGTTGGCATGACTATTACACCCTTACAAATACCTCATATATAATGAACTATCCTGCATTTTAATTGCATGGAAAAAATATTACTTGATTTCAGTGAGAAAAATCAAAGAAAGAAGAGTGAGAGAGAGAGAGAGAGAGAGAGAGAGAGAGAGAGAGAGAGAGAGAGAAGGAACCACATTAAGCTAATAAAAAATCAGATACTATATTTTGATCTCAGCCAAAAGGTTGAGAGGCATTCTTTTTTCAGTGTAGTAACATCATAAATGTGACACTAGGTCGAGGTTTAAATGCAATACCCTGAAAAAACAATGCCCAAGCCCCCTCAGCAATTCCCTTTTTGGGGACACCTCAGGTACAAGGTAATGAACTCAGCCCTCTTCTCAAAAGAGAGAGAGTCTGGGGAGGGGGGTAAATTATATTAACCTCCCCAAGCCAAATGGCCAAGCGATGATGACCATGATAAAAAGCATCACTTTTCAGACACTGTATTAAATAATGAAAGTAATGCAAAAAAAAAAAAAAAAAAAAAAAAAAAAAAACTTAAAATAAAATAAGTCTTCTGAATTATTTTAAAATTGTCAAGAGGAATGTTTGTAAAACAGGGATTCAGTTAAAAAATAATTAAAAAACAGAAGATAAGTGTTTAATAACTCCTGCCAATACCTCATAAACAATAGACTATTCTATTTTGATTGAATGGAAAAACAAAAGAATGAAAGAAAGATTTAATAGCTGTTTCAGTGAAATGGGTTAAGTTATCAATTTCAAATCTTTTCATTTGTACTTATTTCTAAATATAACAACCAGCAATCATATTTATCATTGTTATTGCAATATTTTGTTAGTGTTTTTAAGTTAAAATATTTAACAATGCAATAGGGAATTTCTATGGATGTTTTATCATCATGAGCTTACTCAATCATTAACTTGAGAATTAAGATTCCCCGGAAAATTCAAATTGAAAAAATGTAAAATTTTCAGTTCCTTCTAGTCAGCCATAATTATGCAACTAGGTGATTTTTTTTTTTTAATCATATCACCCCAAGCAAGGCGGTAATACCACTGATGCACAGGGGGCTACATAAGAGTGAAAAGATTGGAAAAGAGAAAGCCGGAAACCACATCCTAAACAAGGAACAAGGGATGAGCCTCTTTACCTGTTCAATAGACGTGGGTGGAGTGTGAACCGGGTGATAGTTTAGTCTGATGCTGAATATATAAAGATGACTAAAATATGAATTTTAAATTTATTTTATTAAAGTTTTGCATCCTTACACCTTCAGCATTCTTATCGATGCATAATTTTAACAGATTAATTTATATTGTCACTCATACCGACATCCACACACATGTAATCACATGAAATAACATTTTAACCTGATGAAGTCCTTTTGAAGTACAAAACATGTTATGTACAAATTTTCAATTTTGTTATAAAAAGTGTTTAAGTTTTAATAGTGACATGCAATGAAGCAATGTACTGAGATTCATTAAAGCTGGAATAACAAATTGAGAACTAAATGAGGCTAATGAAATGATTAATTTGTTCCCATTATATTTTTTTTTATATGTTCAATGATATCTAGGATTCAATGATTACTTCTGGCATTATATAACTTAATTTTTGCACAATATTTTTTTCATGTTAAAAATTTTAGGTGTTAATTATTTTTAGGTGTTAATTATTTTTAGGTGTTAATTATTTTTAGGTGTTAATTATTTTTAGGTGTTAATTATAACAGTGAAATGGAAAATCTCTTGAAAGAAAAAGATTAGCAACAGAATTACAAAGACACCAACAAAGCCAATTTCAAGACCACGTTCAAGCAAGGCAATCACTTAAAGGTATCCAAGAGGCTTCAAATAAAACTAATCTAAAAAATGCAGCAGTAAAGAGACTGATTAATTAAACAGTTCATTTTGCTTGGTAACTAACTTTGTCTAAATACAGATAAATATCTTTTTTTTTTTAATCATATCACCCCAAGCAAGACAGTAATGCCACTGATGTGCAGGAGGCTACTTAAGAGTCAAAAGATTGGAAAAGAGAAAGCCGGAAACCACATCCTAAACAGGATCTTATTTGTATGGATTGTTAAAATGACTAAGGGAAGTAATCACTCATAAATTTACTAACTTGTTTTACATCTTTTCCCATTACAAATGAGACAGGATGTATATAAATAAATCATATAATAATTCTACTTGTTCCTTCTTTACTCCACCCGTTATGCCACTGAAGAAAGATAACACACTTATTCTCTACACTAGCTTTTCCTTCCCCTTTATCTTTTTATAATCTATAAATGCTACTCTCCTCAGCCTTTCTCTCCACTTTGCCAAATGGAAGAGTAGTAAAGAGTGAGAGTAGGAGGAGAGAGCCTATAGCATTACTGTATCAGTAGCAGCTTAAGCTGGTGGTTGTAGCAGTAATTGTGTGTGTACTGTACAATATAGTAAAAATAGGTAAGTTTGTTGTTGTATCCTGCGACCTCTACACCTTTGGTCATTACTCAGTTGGTCTTTTCTGTTTACAAAGAACACAGGAGCCATAATTTTCAGTAATAATAATAAAAAAAATTTCTCTTTCAAAATCTCTCACAAAATAGTGTACAGTATTTTGGTTTTTGGTCTGTGCATACGCCGCTTAATATAAGATTACAGTAAAGTACCTTCTATGGACATTACTTTTATAGATATTTTAATAAAATTACACTGTTATCGTTATTTTATTATCAAATACCTTTAAGTTTAAAGACGTTACTATCATTTGTAGGATGACAAAGTAAAAGTTTTCCAAGAAATCATAATTTTCCTTCTGTGGAAATTCCATGGGTTCCGCTAGTTGCTCATAAATTTACTAACTTGTTTTACTTCTCTTCCCACTACAGATGAGACAGGACGTATATAAATAAATACAGATAATTATTAAATGGTTTGGTGATCATTGACAGTTATTTTTTCATTCTACTTTAATTTTCAATAACTGTAACACTTTTAAGTTAATGGAAGGATAGCTTGGAATAGCTTAATGAATTCTTACGTTCTGTCCAACTTAAGAGAGTGGGATCGTACTGAAAACATGCAATTATCTGAAGAACTATGGCACACAATGCCACAATTATTTACAGTATTTTTACATTGTTTTGGACTGTTGCTCTCATCTTTGCCATATTCATGACATTTTGACCATTGTACAATCTGGCCTTCAGGTAACTGGAATTTCAAATCGAACCCTTTCTTTCAGTCACCAGGGTAGATTGTTCTAGTTCCATGAGTCATGCCTCTTCCCGATGTCTCAGTATCAGTTATCTGCCTTTAACTCAACTAAGATTTTGTTCACACTATTTACATTGTTCAAACTATCGTCCTCATCTTTATAACACTCTGGCCTTCTTCAGGTGCTAGGAATTTTAAACCGAA
This sequence comes from Ascarosepion bandense, assembly GCA_037127315.1. Lineage (NCBI taxonomy): Eukaryota > Metazoa > Mollusca > Cephalopoda > Sepiida > Sepiidae > Ascarosepion > Ascarosepion bandense. The sequence goes on from JBBBDQ010001373.1 coordinate 7,641, forward strand.
CCCTTTATTATGATCAATGGCCCAGTGATATAGATGTTAGTTCCAGTGACTTGACCCAGAGTTGTGAGTTCAATACCAGGCTACAGCAGTAGTAAACAAAAGGACTTAGAGAGTTAAGTTAAAGGGGGATAACTACGTGGCTACCAGAAGTAGCATTGCACATAGAACAACAATGATATACTCCAGTGATCATTATAAAAGGTTTGCATCAAAATTCTTAGCATCTGAAGAAGGCTGGAGCATACAACAGCCAAAATGTCACAATAATAGCAATAAAGATGAGGAAAATAGTCCAAAGTAAATAGTGTAAATACTATTTCATCTCAGAAGTATAGATAGATAAGATTTTGTTTACCTTTACTGTAGCCAGGTATTGAATACCAACAGATCTTTGGCTCAAGTTATTGGATTCAACCAACCCTCAACTGGGCCATGTATCCTTGAGGACAACCAACTGAAGAAGATCAGTGCATACAATAGCCGAAGCGTCATGAATATAGCAACAAAGATGAACATAACAGTCTGAACAATGTAAATTGTTTAAATAATAATACTTCATCTCAGAAATATAGACAACTAATGCCCCAATTGTTTTAACTAAATAAATGAGTTGTGTAAACCATAACCTCAGACCTGAGCAAGCTGTGAGAATTCAAACGTATGTTTTTTTGTATGAGAAGAAATTAATTGAACTGATTTTATTTTCTTATTGTTATTTATAAGAATTAAACGTTAAAGTATTGTTTTCTAAATTCTCAAAACGGACTTGATTTAATTTCAAGTTTTTCCTTCATTTCACATCTTAAAAATCAAGGTATAGATTATCAAATCAGTAATATGATACAGATTAATTAAATTGATTACTTATATCAAGAACCTCCATCTAACGTGACAAATTATCAAATAAAGATTAAATAAATCCGTAGTCTAGAAACTTAATTGAATTTTTACCTGACATATTCGCTGCAGCAGGTGAAGTTTCACTAACCAGATTATGTTTAAAACGTTTGAAATAAATGTCTTTTTTGTTGTTTTAATCATTGGGAGATGTATGTCATTTATTTACAAACATTTTACGACTAGTCAAGGATATATAAACTTTTGAAGAAAAATTTATATTTAAAAAAAGAAAAAAAAAAAGAAATAAAAAAGACAAAGACTGAAATAAAAAAGAAAAAAGGTTTCAAATGAAATCCCTGGCTAAGATCTTGTGTAAAAAATAAATAAATAAATAAATGAAATAAAATCTAAGTTTTAAATATAAAAACAAAGTTAATTTTATATTTCTGATTGCAATTATGACCCCCACCCTTTTTTTTGCATTAAAAAAAAAAAAAAAAAAAAAAAAAATAGGACACTGTTCCTGATCTTTTCCGATAAATCACGTGCGCGAAATTTATGATCAAGGTCATCAGCTTGCTATGGACGTAAAATTAAAACTTAAGAGGAAATTTAAAAAATAAAAATACATTAAAGGAAGAACAAAAATAAGTAAAAATAAATTAGGTACCTCCAATTAAATCACTGCTCATTTTTGATACCTCAATTTAAATTTAATTTTTAAAAATAAAAATGTTTTCTTGAAGCTTTAATTTTAGCTTTAATTGAAAGCCAAGAGATTAAATTTACTAATTACATTAAGCAAAATACACTGGTTTAGTTCAAACTGAAATTATATTGATCGGAATCAAAAATTTAACTGCTGAAAAAAATTTTTTTTTTTAATTTACCGCCATTATTGATTGATCGACACATTATGTAAACAGTAACCAAATTTCTGTTTTAAAAATCTTGCAAAAAAAAAAAAATAAAATAATTAACCTCCTTGACACATGATTTAAGTTGATTTCTATAATTGAAACTTACCTTTATCTAATTTCAAACAAGTAGTAAGTGCTTACTGCCTGGAAATTTATAATATAAATCTCTGTTTAACTACAGTAGCCCTCTTATCTGCGTTATCTTAGGTAACAAATGATTTATTGACAAGCAGTAGGTGTCAATGACATTTGGATGGTGACCAAAAGTGACAAAAAATTCATGTAACTTAAAACATAACATTTAGAAATTAAAATTTTTTTTTGTTGTTTTTTAACTAAATAGTAAAATTAAAAATTTAACATAATATTTTCAGCAAGTATATAATATTTTATAGAATTTTAGTTTAGATTTATAGCCAGATTTATAGCTTTCTGAATAAATAAAAATTGAAATTTCTTTTAGAATAATTTTAATTTAATAAAAAAAGAATGAAATTAGAATCAAAGTGTGGTTTATGTCGTTTTCGATGTAAGAGGAATTCATCCAAACACTTATTAACTTCTAAAAACAGTACGACCTCTACAGAAATTTGTTATGACCCCCTATAGAACGCTGTACTTAATAAAAATTACCATATTTACACAAATTTATTTTTTTTAATTATTTTAAAAATAAAATTGGTGAACGATTTTTATTAAACTTCTCAATTTTCGATAGGCAATATAATAATTCTTAAGTAAAAAAGAAATTAATTCAACAACGTTTCTATAAAAGGTTTTTAAAATATTTGTAACACTTTTATGAATTATTATAATAAAAAATAAAAACAATTATTTCAAACTTTTATTAGTAAACGATTTTTCTTCTTCAGACTATAATTATTTATTCCAGCAATTAAAAGTTTATCAAATTAAATTATATCAGAGTTTTATTGCATTTTTATCTTACTCTTCGAAGCAGATTTTCCGTCAGGTTGTCCACTTTAAAATAGAAAACATAGATGATTTATATGCCCCAATGAGTCCTGCATTTAACTAATAAAAATTTTTTTACAGCTAATTAAAATTTATTAAAAATTCATGGATTCACGTGTGTGTGTGGGGGGGGGACAGAATTTTTAAAAAAATAATAATTTCAAAAATAATTTCATTCATTTGTGACTGAGTACTCAAAGTTTCATTCAAATCTGACTATTATTTGATTTTTGCGAGAATTTCCAAATTAATGTGTTTGTTACCGGGGAAAAAAGTGGGTTGTGTCATCATTACGTTACCCATTGTAAAACAGTCGTAAACTTTTTTTAGCCGCTAACTCAAATAAAAACAACATTTTCTATCAAAATCTCGAAAATGTTAGCAGGGATTAAAATTTTTTAAAAAAATAATTAAAAATTGCTCTGATCTTTCCTCTTAATAATAATATAAATATTTTGATGGAAAAAGCTTGTTTTATTAAGTTTATGAACTTTTTTTTATTCATACTATGATGTTTCATTAGCGATTAATTGTAGGTACCTACTTGAGATTAATTAAAATTAAATTGATTACTTATATCAAGAACCTCCATCTAACGTGACAAATTATCAAAGATTAAATAAATAAATCCGTAGTCTAAAAACTTAATTGAAATAAATGTCTTTTTTGCTTTGTTTTAATCATTAAGAGATGTGTCATTTATTTACAAACATTTTACGGCTAGTCAAGGGTATATAAACTTTTGAAGAAAAAATTATATTAAAAAAAAGAAAAAAGACAAATACTGAAATAAAAAAAGAAAAAAGGTTTCAAATGAAACCCCTGGCTAAGATCTTGTGTAAAAAATAAATAAATGAAATAAAATCTAAGTTTTAGATATAAAAATAAAGTTAATTTTATATTTCTGATTGCAATTATGACCCCCATTTTTTTTTGCATTAAAAAAAAAAAAAAAAAAAATGACACTGTTCCCGATCTTTTCCGATAAATCGCGCGCGCAAAATTTATGATCAAGGTCATTAGCTTGTTAGGGACGTAAAGTTATACCATTTAAAACTTAGGAAATTTAAAAAATAGAAAAGCAAAAAAAAAAAAAAAGGAACAAAAATAAGTAAAAATAAATATAGTTTATGCCTTTAAAAGGTACTTATCCTTTAAAAATCTTTCAACTGAAATCTACCCTTAAAATAAATGTGAATGGATTTCTGATTATGGAAATAGAATATAAACTTAAAAAAAAAATCAAGATAGCATGATTTTAGTTTTACTTTGCACAGGCAGGAGTGATGGAAGTGGCTTACAGATGTTCACATTTCAAGCAAAAGTTCCGATATTGGTGTTAAGCTAAAGGAACTATAAGAGAGAAAAAAGGTAATTTAACATATAGTCAACAAAGAGAAGCTAGTTTTACTTCTTACCAAACTAGAGAAACCTTAAAAGAGCAATAACCAATTTTAAAATTCAGTTTTAAAGTTAGGATTATAAAAAAAATAAATATTTTTCTTCTTTTTTAAATTTTACTTCCTAACAAAAATAAAAAAAAAATTTAATTACTTGTCAAGCTTTACGTTTTGTGCACGTGTATGTTTTCTACCAACTTTATATTGGTATTCCAAATGGTCCTTGTTACTACTTAAACTTAAAATCATCATAAAAATGTTATTTTAAAACTACCAATAAAATGAAACGAAATGGTAAAAAATGGAACAGACATTTTTTTCATGTCCGCCAGAATTTACACTCTTCTTTGTTCAAAATAAGTTTTAAAATTAAGGAAGTTCGTTGGCAATAAATTGATATGAATATTGAATTTACCATGCTAAAGTAAAAACAATATTATAAATTCAAGCCAAATAAATTAATAATCGATTTGCCTATTTAATTTAAATTTACCGCGTATGATTTTTTTATTTCTATTTTATTTTTTATTAATCAATTTTTCTAGAGACATTTGCAAATTGAAAAATTATATATGTCACATAATAATCACATGTTCATCCATATTTTGAAATCAATAAAATGAAATTTACTTTTCCCTTGTGCCAAAAAAAAAAAAAAATTTACACAAAAAAAAGAAGTGAGAAATTACGCCGCCTTAAATTTAAATATCAAGAAACAATTATTTTTTAATATTTCAATTCAATAGTTTGTATTGTGATTGTAAAAATTACCTACTTTTTTTTTTAGTGCTTTAAAAAACGTAATAGAATACTTTTAACTACAAAGGCACACAGAAATTTAAATAAATTTTCAAATTATCTTAAAACTGAAAGAAAAAATTATTTGAAGCAGTTTCCGTTTTAAAATTTTTATTTTAGGGCGAATAAAAGTGGAAGTTTTTAAAGAACAATTATGGTAGCCACGTTGTCAAAGTAAAACAATTAAACTGTTTAATTGTTTACTTTAATTTATTAAATTTAATTTAAACAGTAACGAATGATTGATGATCGGTAAAAAAACAAATAAGTAAAGACATCTAAAAAGTGATAATTTAGATTTTTAACTGAAAAATCTTCAATGTATACAGTGAAATGGGTACAATAGTCGAAGAGAACAACAAAAAAACACTTAAATGAAAAGCCGTTAAAAATTTTTAGCTGAAAAAAAAAAAAGGGTTTCTTTTTTCTCGTTAAAAAGTTTCGGTTATAGTTAAGATTTTAAAAAAAAGACAAAAATCTCACTTATTCATAATCGAATTTTTGTTTGATAAAAATATTTTAAGAAATCACTAACATTAAAAAGAAAGGAAAATAATTACCTGTGTACCAGATCTGAAAATGCAGTTGGCGGTGACATTAGCTATTGCATCCCTTCTGAAATGAATATGCTATTCTATTTTATAAACCCTTCCTATTTTTATAAATTCAGCTACAAGGCTTTTTTTTTTAATTAAAAGTTAGCAATACACATAGTTCAGTTTAAAACTTTAAAAAAAAAGAAGACGGTGATAATAAGAGAAAAAGATATTTACTTAACGTATACTCTTCGTTGCCTAACTCAGGCTTTATACCAATATTTCGAACGTGGTTGTACTTTTGAACCAATCAAATTGTCCGAAATTTGCATACTCGGCGCCGATTGGTCAATGTCAGTTAATTAAGAAAATACACAAATTGGCCTGGTTCTTTTCTTTTGTGTGCCCTATTTCAATATCGTCTGAGTAATTTGAACAAAACTAATGTTCCTCACGAATACTTCTTAATCAGTTAGTAAAAGAAAAAAAAATGGGATAGGTATTTACAGTGTTGTAGCAACAAAATTCTTTACTTGTTCAATGTTCATTTAAAAATATCATCAGCTTGAAAAATTAAAACATTTTTATTATTTTATTAAAAATTTAACACATTGGCTGCTAACCACGAGTTATCTTGTGGTTGGCAGTTATAAACGCCGACTTGGCATTTTCTGCGGGAGAATTTATACGTTGCGATACTTTTTCAGTTTTTAGTGTTGAAAGTTAAAAACAATGTCGAGACTCCGGTTTACGATAGAAATCAAATCTTTAATTATTTTTTATTGTCTAAGTTAGCTTTAAAGTTGGCGTTTGAAGTCAGATTTAATTGACTTCTGGCAGTTATCATTTTTGGTGATGTGAGGTTTTATTATGCAAGGGTTGATATAGTTTTTTAAAATGACAATCGAAAGTACTCGGATTTAAAAAAAATGAACTTTTGGAAGTTTATCAGTTTTTTAATCCTGGCATAAAACAATTTAGTCGAAATTTTGAAAAACTTGATTAAAAAAAAATGGGCAGACAGAACTTGAACTTGTCAGTATTGTTCAACAGCACTTAAAAAAAAAAAAGAATACACGCTGCCTTAATGCACATAATTATTTAGTATTAGTATCAGTGGGATATAAAATGCGAAACGTGGACAAATCACTGTGGAAAAGACGCCTACCTAACTACATAACGAAGGCAAAAAAGCATTATCAATGAAAAAAAATTTTCCACTTACACGATAAAACTTAATTATTACTAACTAGCCCCCAAAACTACTATCAGTAAACACATGCACAAAATTAAATCCCACAAATGGCCCAACTTCACTTTTTATTTCTCGACATAGGAAACGTGTACGAATTTTTAGCCTCTTTTTTTCTCATCCTGTTTCACTTTGATCTAAAAATTTTAAAAGCCTTATAATTATTATTATTGTTATTTTTTTTCTCGAATTTCTTTCACCGGTCTAGCTAAGCGATCATGCATGATATTTATAATGTAAATTAGTTATGTCTATTTTCTGGTGTGGCAGGTAAGTATATAGTCATTAACATATCAGCAGTAGACCGGGAGAAGCGGAAGCCATACTGTTTATCGGAGAATAGGCCATGGGCTGTGAGATGTTGAACCACTCCAGCATCAATAATATGTAAGTAAGAAGCTCAGTGAGATTAATAAATAAATACTTGCTGGACAAATTAATTTCTAAGCATTATTTTATACTAGCAGTATAGCCCTGCGTTGCTCGGGTGTAATGAAAGCTTTAAAACTAATCCATGGTCCTGGAGCTCAGACTCTTTGGACGTTGGCACGAAAAACTAAAAAGCAATAGTTGTTTCCAGTTAAAGCAAAACCGTAGACTGAAAGAAAAATGAATGGATGTAAGTCAAATTTTGATTTCCTGCTATCGATATCAAATAAGTTTTTTTCGTCGTAAACTGAATTTTGAAGGCTAAATAAGTCCTCTAAGTAAATGGTATCATGGCTGAGACTAAGAACTACAATTATACCTACTTAGAGCCAAACCCGAAGCAAAAACTAAAATAACAGGGCTGAAAAAAATACAGACATACAGGCAGATAAAAACACACACACACACACACACACACACACACACACACACACACACACAAACATCTTGCCTTATGTTACGGAAATCAACGAATTTTAACGAAACTTGGTTATAAGCAACCGACAATTCAAAAAATAATGTTCAAACAATCCATGTCGTATATATATATATATATATATATATATGTTGTTGATTACTCAATTTTGACCTTGTGCCTTATATGCAAAGATAAAAAATGTGTGGAGAAAAGATATTTACCCTACTCTCCCACTGTAGCGAATTGTGATACAAGGTCGGTTTTTAATGTTGGGTGCCCGGACGCGTACGAGCGGACAAAGGAACAAAATTCCCAATTCCCGCAACCCGGTGACGAGCACCTGGTCCACCCCTCTGGTACAATGGAGTGTCATGTCCTCGGGACACTGTTCCCCGGGACTGGGCATCTACTCAGTATAATTTTTCTCAGATGCATTTCTGTCCTCGGACAGAGCTACAACTGAGCTGCACACTGTCTTCGACGACAGAAACGCAACTGGGAGATGCTTGTTAGTCCTCAACCGATACAAAATATGCCAGGTGAGTAAATGAGCAGAGCCTAAGAAAATACCTTCTGATATATTGAATTTATTTAGCAACCTAAACTCAGCAACAATATATTTTTTATTAGTTTATAAACACGGTTGGTCGAACATACGTAATGAAGTTTTCCTATCGTGTTGCTAATCTCCTGTTTAAAAAAAGAGGAGATGGAAGAAAAAACAAATATTAAGTATATACTTAGTATAATTTCAAACAAATGGTCTTGTAAAAAAAAGTCAATTCCCAGTTACTCTTAATTAGCAAAAGAGAATGCATCGCATATCCAGTAAACAGAAGATATTTTCTTTGAAATTTCGTCCTTTCTCAAAGAAAACTTCTGTTTAATTTGGATAATTCCGGTCAAAGGTGGGAGGATAATTCCTGGTCTAAAGGTGGGGGGAGGCAGAGAGAGGAATTATAACGCCATTAAATATTTCACATGACAAAAATAAATTTTAAATTAAACATTCATATATTTATAACTTTAGAACAAAAATAAATAAATAAAATTATTTTGAAAACAGAATATTAAAAAATAAAAGATGAAAAACAGTGAAACGAAGAATTTTTTTTTTTTTTTTTTTTGCTTTTACGGTAATAAAAAGTATCAAGTGTCTAAAATGCATCTTATAATCTTCCATTTTATAGGGAAGCAAAATTGACATGAATTAAGTAAGTTGAAACTTTCTTTCTCTGTTTGTCATCCATCAGTGAAAGTGTTAGGTTTCGTCTGGTTTGTTTTAGTTTTCAGCATATCCTTCTTTTACAACTTATTTAATGCCGAATTCTGTCGTTTGGTTTGGTTTGGTTTTGGTTTGGTTTGGTTTTGGTTTGGTTTTAGTTGGTTTGGTTTTGATTTGGTTTTAGTTGGTTTGGTTTTGGTTTGGTTTGGTTTGGTTTTGGTTTGGTTTGGTTTATTTTGTTTTACGGCAAATCAACTTCAGTGGATTATTTAATGCTGACTAGGGCACCTCGACGTGGTGTAATCGTTAGTTAGCTTATCTCCCTAGAATCTGTTACAAATTACTTCAATCCTCACTGGTTACCCCATACTTACCGCCTTGTGCCACATTTAAGCTGCGTTTAGAAAAATCAATATATTTAAATGCCGACCAATTTTTAGTATAGGCTTCTATGAATTGAATATGTATTCTTTGTAAGAAACCAGTTTGAAGATGAGGTTACATTGACGTTTTTTTTTTTTTTTTTTGTAAAGGGGTTTATATCGGCAGTCATATGTTGTAGTGAACAAAACAAGTTCTAGATTTTAAAATTCAGATGCTAAGCACTGACTCACTGATTTTGTTAGAAATAAAAAGGACACGAATTACAAACTTTGCTTAGCACACACGCAACAGCGAATCCAAAAACAAAACTCGTAAAATTTCACACCTCGATGCGAAATGTTTTTCGGCCAATAGAAAAAAAAATTCAGATTATCTTCAGTTATCAGAAACAAATTCTTTTACGGACCCTTTTCACAAGCCGACACGAAGTTTATTTGTCGTCAATGGAAAGGCAAGAATCACATCCGTGAGTGAATTCCAAAATGACCTTCTCGAGCCCCACAGACGAAATAAAAGAAGGAGAAAATTCAACTGTCGCCAGAGAGAGGAAAACGAGCGTAATTAACTTTGACTAACGTCAAGCCATCGCTATTATTACCTATCTCTTTCTCTCTCACCTCCTTTCTCTTCAATAATTCACCCGTATGTCTCGTTTATATTTGATAATTGAAAGAAACACTAAGACTGAGCGAATCATTCAAAGACATCCCTACCCAAAGATAACGCTCATACATACATACATACATACATACATACATACGTTCCTGCGTACATCCACACAAATTACTACTACGAACTCATGATACCCTTAACACTTTACTACTGTTTTCTCAATGAATGTTTAACTTCTAGCAATTGATGTTATTCTGTTATACTAACAAATTTCTATTTAAACATTTAAAAGGAATACTTTTATTTTTTCACAAAATTCACCTTCTGATGACCTGTTAATTCTGAATAAAACCTGTAAGTTGTGGGAAGTTTGACTATGTTTCCCACAAGGCCAATAAAAACAAACATCAACCATCTCACTACTTCTAAAATGCATTGCTGGTATTTGAATTTTTAAAAAATGTATTGCTGATATATATATATATATATATATATATATATATATATATATATATAAACGAGATTATAATTATACTCGTGTCGAAAACCTTCCTCGAAAACTTTGAACGGAAGGAAAAATGTTTTTTTTTTAAAAAGAAAGAGCTTAGTACATAAACGTCAGTCAAAAGTGTTCGGACCTAGGTCAGCACGAAGCCCAAAGAAAAAAACCCAATACGAGTAATCATCTAACAGAAAGCGCTCCATACAGAGGTAGAGCGAAATAAGTAGATAACACCTAATGAGCCAGACGAACCTACCTACGTTTCACCTAAACGGATCGTCAGGGAAAGCTGGCTAAATAGGAGACGAAAAACGACATATAAGAAGGAAATTAAGACAACCCACGTGACCATGAAAGGAGATATCAAACACAAGGAGGGGGAGTTAACAACTTTATTACAGAAAAACTTTTTTAATTTTTTAAAAATTTTTATATAGAGGGGTGAAAGACAAAGACAAAAACACAAAGGTGCCATCCCACGAGGCCTACGGCCATATCACGTTAAATACACCGGTTCTCGCTTGATCACTGAAGTTAAGCAACGTTGAGCCTGGTCAGTACTTAGATGGGTGACCGCTTGGGAATACCCAGTGCTGTAAGCGTTTAGTGACGGATGTGCGTTGTGGTGCAGTGGATATCAACTCGGAATGAGAAATCGGTGAGCCGAGTTCGAATTTCAGTTGAATACCCTGCATTCACTTAATCACTGGTACCCTTGGGAAAGATATTAATCCGTCCCTTCCCTCCAGTTATGTGTTAAATAACAGGGTAGGACTTGGGGACCATACCCTTAAAAACAAATCCCAATGAATCTTGATACTCGAAAAAGTATTACTAGACACAAAACTTATATAAAAAAAAACAATAAATTGTTGAAAGAAAAGGTATTACCAGCAATAAATAAATAAAATTTAGTTGGCAATAAATGACCCACCGAGGTTGATATGCCATAAAACAAAGACAACCAACCAACAACTATCCTACGATAAAGGAACCTATACCTACATTTATTCAATATTTCCGTTTTGAAATTCAATAAATTATTCGGTTGTTTATACAAAGCTTTAGCTAGTTTTTCCTCTGTACATAGCCTACAAAATTGCTGGCCAGCTTTATATTAGCGCATCTCTTTGGTATCTCCCATTTCAAGATAGGGTCTTTATTAAGTTCTTGTTTAATGGTCCATACGTAAGTGGATAAAATAGTGCTATGCTTAGACTTTTCCTCATTGAAGCTGCTAGTATGATTATAATACCTTTTTTTAAATTTATCCAGCGTAGCTCCTATGTATATTTTATGGTCTGTGTCCTCCGTGGAAATATATATATATTAGTCATCCACATACAAGCTCGTTTCGCTGTATCACGGCTCATCTGTGTGGCTAGACGTCCACTTGCTTCCAGCCGGGATCGAAACTCGACCGATTTGTTGTCAGTCAGAATCCCTAAGCCATAGGCACATGGAATGAGAGAGGGGAAGTTTTAGTCTGTTATGTGTATGCCGTGTATACACACGCCAGTCATCTGGAAAACTCAATTCATGGTTAAAGAGTAACGCATAAATCGCAGAAGTGTTAACTGTTTTTAATTTTTTTTTTTTTGTCCAGAGAGCTCAATCGTAATGAGCGCATAATATATTAGTCATCCACATACAAGCTCGTTTCGCTGTATCACGGTTCATCTGTGTGGCTAGACATCCACTTGCTTCCAGCCGGGTTCGAAACTCGACCGATTTGGTGTCAGTCTAGTACATAGCCGTATTAAAAAGTGTTCAATAAAATTATATTGTGGAACTTTTTGAATATTTTTCATTTGGAAAGTAGTTATTTCCGCAACCTAGGTTTCAACCTTTCGGTACCTTCAGGCAATTTACAATAACTGATTTTACCGTTTTTCAAACGCTCGAACAGGGATTTTTTACGAACGCGCATTTTCAAACAACCGAAAAATTTCCAAAATTAGGCAGGAGTAAAGGTTCTGAGAACACATTCATTCATATGTATTTATGGTTATGATTACATTTGGACTTGGAATACCAGGTGCTGTAAGCATTTAGTGATGGATGTGTGTTGTGGTGTAGTGGATATCAACTCGGAAAGAGAAATCAGTGAGCCGAGTTCGAATTCCAGTTGAATACCCTGCATTCACTTAAGTACTGGTACCCTTGGGAAAGGTATTAATCCATCCCTTCCCTCCAGTTATGGGTTAAATAACAGGGTAGGACTTGGAGACCCTGCCCTTAAAAAAAAATCTCAATGAATCTTGGTATTCGAAAAAAGAAAAAAAGTATTACTAGACACAAAACTGATATAAAAACAACAATAAATTGTTGGAAGAAAACAAAAAAGGGTATTACCAGCAATAAATAGATAACATTTAGTTGGCAATAAATGACCCACCGAGGTTGATATGCCATAAAACATAATTTCTGATCTTTCATTTAGTATTTTTTTTATTTCTGGAAACAACAATAACTCATTTTTCCTACTGGCACAATCTGTATATGTTACTACCGTTATATCGTTTGGCTATTTTCACTATGATCCAAGTTATATTGAAGCAGTAGGGAGATGGTTAAGGTTTATTGAATTGACCTTGTGCCAAACATAACCGAACTCCCTACAACTTAGGATTATTCGCTATCATTAGGAGGTTAGAATTTGGAATGTGTGGAAGAATAAAAGTATACTTTTTGCATGTTTAAATAGAATTTTATTGATAGAAAAGAATAACATGAATTGGTAGAAGTTAAACGTTCCAAGGGAAATAGTATTAAGAGGTTAAAGGTATCAAGAGTTTGTTGAAATGTTCGTAGTAGTCCTTGCAAGAGTGAGTTTATGTGTATGTAAGCAGGAACGTATGTATGTATGTATGTATGTATGTATGTATGTATGTATGTATGTATGTATGAACGTTTATTGTTGGATAGGATTGTTTTTGAAGTTATCGCTCAGTGTGAATGGTGAAAAGAAAGGAGGTGAGAGGTGAGAGAGAAAGATAGAGACAATAATAATAACGATCACTTGACGTTTGTCAAGGATACGTGTTAATTACGCTTGTCATCTTGACTCTATGATAACGGTCAAACTTGGTTCATCTTTTATTTCGTTTGGGAAATCACTCCCGGATGTGATTCTGGCCTTTCCATTGGACGACAAACATTTTGCGTCGAGGTGTGAAATTTCGCGAGTTTTGTGTGTGCTAAGCAAAGTTTGTAAATTCGAGAAAATTCGCGTATTTCTTAGCATTTGAATTTTAAAATCTAGAACTTGATTTGTTCACTACAATATCATTGTCTTTTCTATATTTCAATTATATAAAAATGTATTGCTGGTATTTTACTATAAAAATCTTTTTTAAGCTTTTATAGTTGATTGACTCTAGTTTGAGGGTTAACTATTTGCCCATACTGGGACCCTACTTAGTGCTACCAGCTCGGGTCAGAGAGGACCTGGGAACAACAGCAATTAAGAGGTGGTTTCACGCTTCTAAAAACCTCCCAGTCAGAGGCCTTGCTGCCAGATGCAGTTTATCGTTATACCCAGGACCTGTCGTTAAAAATAATAGAAACAAAGTAGACACAAACAAGTTTTGTTAACACAAACACGTAAAAAGGTAGACATACTGTCAACAACAGGTGACTTCTTTGTTTTGTTTTATTTTGGAGTGGGGCGTATCGTACGCTTGACACCCCAAATGACAGTGTGTGTAAAGGAGAAAGAAATAATAAAATTAAAAATAATAAAATTATTAACTTAGATTAAAAAAGTAATTCAAATCTATTTTTTTAAACTAAAAAAGTGCTTGCTTAAAAAAACTGTTATTAAATTAATTTTTTTTTTTTTAATCGTATCACCCCGAGCAAGGCGGTAATGCCACTGATGTGCAGGGGGCTACGTAATAGTGAAAAGATCGGAAAAGAGAAAGCCGGAAACCACATCCTAAACAGGGAACAAGGGACAAGCCTCTTAACCTGTTCAATAGATGAGGGTGGAGTGTAAACCGGGCGATAGTTTAGTCTATCTACTCTAATTGAAAAAAAAAAAGAAATTGAGGAGATTGGAAAATAGAAAACCGGAAACCGCATCCTAAACAGGAAACAAGGGATGAGCCTCTTAGTCTTCACCTGTTCAATAAACGTGGGTGGAGTGTGAACCGGGCGATAGTTTAGTCTATTTCACTTTTGTCAATAATTATATACCAATGTGCATATGACGCCCTTTTATCCTAGTCTATTCCAGAAAAATTAAGATTTCATCACGAAATAAAATATTACAAAACAACTTCGTTTTTTATTCTTGCCTTGGTAGTTGATTAAACGAAGGTCGTTTAGTGTGGAAAAAAAGAAGGGACTTTTACATGCTTCACCGCAAATTTTCTACATCGATCTCACGTTGAAAATGGTGGTATTCGTAATAATTTCTCTTAATAGTTTTTCTATTTACAAACTTTCGATGACCAAAGGAAAGTATCATCAAATTACCCTAGAATTTTTTTTCTTGTATTTTTGAGCTTGGACAGGTTTACGAGTACAAATTTAGAAATCTTGCAATCCCGTCATTTTTTTTTTATTGTAGTAAAACAAGCAAGAAGACCAAACTGAAGATTTACGCTTTTTTTTAGTCTATAAGTAAAAAAGGACAACCTAAGTTAGCAATCGAAATTCTGATGTCTTACTTGAGATCGAACACTGATTTATAGCTGGAAATACATAAAAATAGTTTTCACTTTCAGTGACAATGTCTTATCAGCCACACATTGTAAGTGTACACTAGACTCTAAGATGAGTCATGATGAGTGTATTGTTTGGTTGAATGAATTATCCAAATTTCGCATAAATTTCGTCCAGTCAACTGATATTTCTGTCATAATTAAGGATTGTTTTGTTTTGTTTTTAATTACTAACAATCATTTTGTTTAGCTCCTTGTTTGTACGTACTTCCACTGATTCGCAAAAGAACAGCATAGCATGACGAAAAAAGACCCCAAATAAAAAGTTTTTCCGTCAAAATGTCTTTTTATAAGACTAAGAGGAAAGATCAAAGTATTTTTTAATTATTTTTTTGTAATACTTTCTAACACGTCCGAATTTTTGGTGACTAAATTTTTAAAAGAGTTTGCATTTACAATGGATTGTAATTGTATATAGTATTACTATTACAAAACTAAACTCTTTTTTCCGGTGAAAAACACATTAATTTGGAAATTCTTACAAAAATCAAATAATTATCTGATTTTAATGAAACTTTTAAGTCTTATTCACAAATAAATGAATGAAATTATTTTTTTTTTTAGAAAATCTTGCAATATATACACACACATCTGTAACCCCCACTCTCCACAGAATTTCAGGAAATTTCAAGAAATTGAAATGCTATTGTAAAAATTTGTTTTATTAATTAAACACAGGACACTTTGGGAAATTAAAATCATTTATTTTTTTCAAACAGCCTTTCTTCCGAAAATCTACTTCAAATTATAAAATAGAAAATGCAATGAAATTATGACATTATTTAATTAGATCAGTTAAGTTAAGTGACATACGTGATACACGAAGAGACATGACTAACTGGGCAGAAGATTAGAAGGTTGCCATTGCTTTCTGCGGTAGACTGGTTGCCAGCTAAAGCTATAGAACCCAATCTGTCCTATTATTTAACCCATAACTGGAGGGAAGAGACGGGTTAATACTTTTCGCAAGGGTATTTGCGCATAAGTGAATGCAAGGAATTCAACTGGAATTCGAACTCGGCTTCCTGATTTGTCATTCTGAGTTGAATAATTAGTCAGAAGAAAAAAAATCATTTTTGATGAATAATGAATTTTTACAAGAATTGTTTTCATTTTTCTTTTTTAATTACAATAATTAATAGTTTCTAAATATTTTAAATATTCTTCAAAGCCTTTTTGCTGTTAAGTTATTAAATTATTAAGTGAAGACTATATTTATTAATCAAAAATTGAAAAGCTTAAATCTTCAAGCCAAAAGATTTTTAAAGTAATTTTTTATCTATTTATTTATTTATTTTTTTTGTGTGTAAAATTTTTTTTTTAAGTATGATATTTCATGTATGACATTAAAAGGTCCTGCGTTTCATGGTTTCTTCTCCCGACAGAAAAAAATTTTGATAATTATGTCAATTCTGGTTAACCATACTTAGCTTATCAACATATCTGGCTGTCATCAATCACTTAATGCGTCAGAAAGATATGATCTCCATTATTAAGAAATACTGTTATTCTAAATTTCATGCTATGAACAAGTAATACTTGTTTTAAATCAGATTAAATTAACTTTAAATTTGCTAATTTTCCAAAAATGATGTGTCACAGATGTATATTTTATTTTTGCAGGATTTTTTAAACTGAGAATTAACTTTTGTTTACAAACCTGTTAATCTGTCAAAAATGAACAAAAAGTGATAACTTTTGAAAACTCACAAAAAAATTTTCAATCAATATAATTTCTGTTTGAAATACCAGAGTATTTTGCTTACTGGAAACAGTAAATTTAATTATTTAGCTTTCAATTAAAGCTAAAATGAAAGCTTCAAAAAACTTTTATATTTTATTATTTTTTTAAAACTTTTATTCATTTTAAAACTTAGGTATCAAAAATGGGTGGAGGTACCTTTGTGTAAATATTCATGGGGGTTTTCATTTTTAAAAGTTGTTAATTTATTTCCTACTCCCCACAGACAAATTGTACATATGGGACTAGTTAGGACCGCATAGAGTTTTTAAGGTATTATGGTGTTTGTAGTAAGAATGTTAAATAAGAACATGTTTTGATGCAAGGAATATTGTATGTGGGTTATTCAATAAATAAGGTGAATTTTTCGGTATAAGGACTTCTAAAACAAATAGAAGCTTAAATTTTTTTTCTTTACTTCTTTTTCAAAGGGATTTAATTTTTTTTGCAGATTGAAAAAAACTTTGAGAGTTTTGGAGATTAACAAAGATAGCTGACCAAGAAGCATGCTCCAGGATTGAATAGAGGTCAGTTATCAAGTTTTTGGTTGCTGAAGGGTGCAAACCAGTTGAAATTCATAGGAGAATGTCAACTGTATATGGTGCCACATGTTTCAGGCAAAAAAATGTCTACAAGTGGGCTAAATTGTTTAAAGAAGGACAGAGCAGTGTTGAGGATGAAGACAGGCCTGGGAGGCTTACAGAAGTGAGGTCTCCTGAGGTGAGCGAATCAGTCAATGACCTCATTTAGTCTGATAGAAGGGTGACAGTGGAAGATATTGCAAGGACTTTGAGCCTATCTGTTGGGACGGCACACAAAATTGTCCATGATGACCTTGCCTACTCGAAGGTCAGCTGCCAGTGGGTGCAAAAGATGCTTACTGCAGAGCACAAACAGAAGCTGGGCTGGGAACTGCTCCCTCATCCCCCTTGCAGCCCAGAGCTTTCCCCTTCAGAATTTCACCTGTTTGGTCCCTTGAAAGTGTTCACGAGTGGCACGAAGTTTGAAAGTGACGATGAAGTCAAAAGTGCTATGAGCAATTGGCTGAGACATCTGTCCAAAGATATTTATGCTGAGGGAATACGGAAGCGTGTGCACAGATGAAAAAAATGTGTGACACTGCTGGGAAACTACATTGAAAAAAAAAAAGTAAGCTTTTATCTGTTTTAGAACTCCTTATACCGAAAAATTCACCTTATTTATTAAATAACCGTCATAGTTTGTTTGGGTCAGTGATTGTGGCTAGCTAAGTTTTTAAGATAAGACATAAAAACTAGCCTTCTCCATCCACATTGTTTTATTATACAAAAATAAATTTCCTAGTAACACTTAGACTGGAAAAAGTTTTTAAAGACACCAGGCAAAACAGTATTTACATTATTTGGACTATTGTCGTCATCTTTGCTGCCATTTGTACAAATGGCAACAAAGATGAGAACAATAGTCCGAATAATGTAAATACTGTAAATACTACCTCATCTCAGAAATATAGACAAATACACCAGGCAAAAATATCAAAATGCCTATTAAAATAATTTTGAATATTTAATGTAAAATTTTTTACCAAAATGTTTGAAAATTTAAAATAGCCTAATTACAATTAAAAATCATAGGAAAAATATATTCTTTGGAAGATAAGTTGGTTAGTTTATGAGTCGAGGGGAGAAAAATCAGATAAAATAATATTTTCTAATTTTCATTTAAAAATCAGTAATATTTTTGCTAATATAAGTTACACAGTATTATTTGAATTTATTTAATTATCTTGATAAAATAATGTTAATTTACATAATTTTTAAACAAACTAAAAATGTTGATTTTGACAATAAGCATTATTTTAATAAATTAAGTACCTATACCTTTTCATTTCTTTGAGCCTCAGGTAATTTTAAATCTGAACCTGGTCATGTTTAGCAAATTCTCAGGTTTGAGCCTTATTTCATGTTTAAGTTAAAATTAACCCTACTGAATGTTATAATTTGTAGTTATTTTTCTAAGCTGTGGTTGGGATTATGTTAAGGTCAAGGGAGAATTTCAGGTTCATTTAGGTCAGTCAGTTAAGTGCCATACATGATACACGCTTTGGCGACCATCTCGAAAGAGACACAACTGATTGGGTAGAAGATTATCCTGCAGTAGGTTGCTATTGCTTTCTGCGATAGACTGGTTGCCAGCCAAGGCTATAGAACCCAATCTGTCCTGTTATTTAACCCATAACTGGAGGGAAGATATAGATTATTACCTTTCCCAAGGGTATTTGTGCATAAGTGAATGCAAGGAATTCAACTGGAATTTGAATTCAGCTCCCCGATTTGTCGTTCCGAGCCGATATCCACTGCACCACAATGCACATCCAGTTTTAGTTTAGGTCCCTGCAAAAAATAAAAGCATTACCTAAGGTTTAAAAATGCATTTTAAAAGTGACTAAAATTTTTCTTGAATCTTTTATTTTAGTTTCTAATTCCATGCGAATAGATTATAAGTACTTCCACAAATCTGGTAAAAATTAAGGATACCATAATTAAAAAAGTGTACTAAATAAAAACAAAGTTTTATTGTCAAAATCTTTATTATTAAAAGAAAAGATCAAGGAATTTTATAATTAATAAATTATATAATTATATTTTGTTATCCTTTTTAGAATATTAAAATTTTGTTTAAATTAAAAATATTATTTTTCTTGCATTAACAGTGAGGACCAAAGATTAGTATAGGAAATTTTAGCATCTTTTTTTTTTTTTTGCAGCAAAAATCATTGATTTGGAAAGTTTTGCAAAAATCAAATAAAGGACTTTAATGAAATTTTCATGACTTATTCACAAATTAATGAAATTAAGAAATGTTTCTTGTTTTTATATCTTGGTAAAACATGTATATATATCAGCATGCAGTGTGTTTATAGAAGAATTCAAAGGAGTATCCTGTACATACAGTGGTAGTTCTAAATATATATCTATATAAATACATATAGAGCAAGTATAAGAAAAATTAAGGCAGACACATTATTTCATGGTAAATCGGAAGTATGGGCCTATTTCAGGCAAACCATCATCATCTTCCGTCTTTATTTTACATTTTTATTTGTGTAAAATCCTTTGTAAAATAAAGTTGGAAGCTGATGATGGTTCACCTGAAATAAGCCTATACTTCCGATTTATCATGAAATAACATGTCTGCCTTAATTATATATATATATATATATATATATATATATATATATATATATATACACACACATGTTACACACACATGCACACACTTATTTAATGTTATAAAATTTCAACAAATTAATTTTTGTTAATATTAGCTATTTGCAGAACACCTTGGAGAATTTAAGTCACCAAATGTTTTTTTTTTTTTTTTTTGCAAACCTGAACCTTCAGTAACCAAAAATCATAAATTATTATAATTAGAATGTAAAAATAAATGAAAACAATTTATATAAAAATTCATTACTGAAAAAATATTTCCTTAAGACAATAGTGTTCATTCATAAAATCAATCAACAGCTTTAATTAGAAAATTAAATAATGTCTTAGTTTTATTACTTTTTTTATTTTACAATTTAAAGGAGATTTTCTGTAATTAGGGGTCCTGTTTGGCAAAAACTTTGATGATTGAAAATATTCTTCAAGGACATGTACTTATCACTAATATAAGCATTAAGTGAAAATGAATTTCTCAAAATTTTATAAAATTAAATAAATGAGAGTAACATGTAAAAAAAAAAATTTACCAAGATTTTCCAAGCAAGAAATATTTCTAACATAATTAATTTCTGAATAAGTCTTGAAAATTTAATTATAATCTGACAATTATCTGATTTTTGCAAGAATTTCTAAATAAATGTTTTTAAAAAAAAAAGATGCCCAAATTTTCTATACCTGTTGATGCAAGAAAAACAAAACTTTTATAAAAATTAAATGAAAAAAGGAATTTAATAATCAGAAAAAAAAATTGTTTGGTCTTTACTCTTAACAATAAGAGAGGCAGACTGATTTTTGGTAAAATAAAATTTTTAAAGGTCTAAAGAAATACACTGTCTACATGACTATTGTCCTCATTTTTGTTGTCATTTGTATGACATTTTGGCTGTTGTACACTCTGGAACTTTAAACTAAACCCCTTATTACAATCACTGGGGGTATATCACCTCCATTCCTTTTGGTAATCATGAGTTATCTCCTGCTAACCTAACAAGTTACTTATTCATCACTGTAGCCTGGTATTGAACTCACAAATCTTTGGGTCAAATTACTAGAACTAACCACTGCCTATATCCACTGGGCCATGTGTCCTTAAGAACAGCAACAACTGTATTTCTGGGACTTATAGACCTAATGTTCAATAACCATTTTTTTTTTACCAGAGTTCATAATGCATTTTTTATATTAATGGTTTTCTCTAGTATTTTTAGATGTTAATTTTTTTTTTTTTTTTAATCATATCACCCCAAGCAAGGTGGTAAGGCCACTGGTATGCAGGGGGCTATGTAAGAGTGAAGAGATTGGAAAAGAGAAAGCTGGAAACCACATCCTAAACCGGGAACAAGGGATGAGCCTCTTCACCTGTTCAATAATGCTAAAGAAATGACAAAGAAAAAAAGTAACCAACCAAGATAAATACTGTTAAATATTTTTATCTTACCATTAATGACACACCATAAGATATGACAGCTCCATTATGTTTAATCAACAAACAAAAAGCAAAAACTACAATTTAAACTTTTCTTTTTTGATAATTATTAATGTATAGTAATTTTGAGGTGGGGATCAGATCATTATTTAATAGCGATAGAACACCGATCCCCGATTTTGTGTCCATTAGAATCATTAATTTACCAATTTTGCAGGGCTGTGGAGTTGGAGTCGGAAGCAATTAAGGGGTTTCTGGAATCAAAATCAAAGTCAGTAAAATTATACTAACTGTGACTCCAGTTGAATTTACACTTTCTGTGGCCCCTGTTTAGGGTATTTTTATTTTTTATGTAAGAAGCTATATATGTAAAAAGTCTTACATAGGCCTATAAGAGCGTATGCACAAACTTTATGACATATGTAGACCATAATCACTTAATTACATAAAGAGAAGTTAGAGTCAAAGGTGCTAAAAATAGAGGGGTCAGAGTTGGAGGTGTCAAAAATAGAAGAGTTGGAGGTTTTGTGTTCCGATTCTACAACCCTGATATTTTGCTAAACCTTCATTATTTATTATGTTTTCATATATCAGTCTTTAATAAAGATTATTAAAAAAATTATATTTATGTATTTGTCTATACTTCTGAGATGTGATAGTGCTTACATTGTTCAGACTATTGTCCTCATCTTTATTGCCATGTTTATGACGTTTCGGTCATTGTACACTCCAACCTTCTTCAGGTGCTGGGAATTTCAAATTGAACCCTTTATTACAATCACTGAATTATATCATTCTCATTCCATGTGGGATGCCACTTCTGATAGCCATGTAGTTATCTCCCATTAACTTAACTCTCTAAGTTATTTGTTTACCACTGCTGTAGACTGGTATATAGATGCAATACACATTTTTAAATTGTTATGATACAGATGTTGCTGACAGTGCAATGCAATTGATTCACAAGCAGCAATTAACATTTCGATATATTTCTTAGATTTGTGAAAACTTTCCATCACCCTTTCTTTCTTCAGGGTTTTGTTGATATCCGTGGTCTTCTGGTACAGTTATTATGTATAACGTGTTCAGTACCATCAGTTTCAAACTTCTAATTTGTGAGATTGTAAGCTGCATGGTTGGATCTGAGTGAAACTCGCTTAGATACCATCTTTGAACTTCAACTGCACGTTTGTACTTCCACTAGCATTCTAGGATAGACTTTGGTTTGAAGCTAAGCCTGTATGACATTAGTAATATGAATGAGAAAATCTGAAAATAAAACAAGTTGACCAGTTATACACTACTAGCAGTATAGCCCAGTGTTGCTCGAGTGTAACGAAAGCTTTAAAACTAATCTATGGTCCTGGAGCTCAGACTCAGCCTAAAGAATATTTTAAATAATAAAATAATTGCGATAATTTACCAATCGCACCTAGTATATATATATATATACACGCAGTATAGCCTGGCATTGTTTGGGTGTAATGAAAGCTTTAAAACTAATCCATGGTCCTGGAGCTCAGACTCTTTGGATGTTGGCACGAAAGATAAAAAGCAATAGTTGTTTCCAGTTAAAGCAAAACCGTAGACTGAATGAAAAATGAAATGGATGTAAGTCAAATTTTGATTTCCTGGTATCGATATCAAATAAGCTTTTTTCATCGTAAACTGAATTTTGAAGGCTAAATAAGTCCTCTGAGTAAATGGTATCATGGCTGAGACTAAGAACTACAATTATATCTACTTAGAGCCAAACCCGATGCAAAAACTAAAATAAAAGGGCTGAAAAAAATACAGACATACAGGCAGATAAATAGACACACACACACACAAACATTTTGCCTTTTATCTATATATATTATCGATTTTCTGCACTATTGTAAGAACTGCCACCTTGAAACTTCTGAATATCGTTTCTTATGTCTTTGTCTATGAATGTATCAAATTTGATTAAAATTGGACCACTCCTTCTATAACCCGATTTTTTTGATTATCGATTTTCATTATTTATCAGGGGTACCTCGACACAAAACCTAGCTAAGAACACTTGCAGACGCTTATAGTACAACTGTGTAAATTTTCAAGAAAATCGGTTCAGCTGTTTCGGAGTCTATAGGTAATGGGCACACACACACACACACACACACACACACACAGTTCCATTTATAAATAAGTTTAGATAAAAGTGGGTATACATTTTTTTGAGACACCCTATATTTCATTGTATTTGGCACATACATTTTTATAAACTAATAAATATACAATTATTCTTGTAAATAAAGAATCTAATGAAATAAATAAGGATTTAATGCTATTGTCAATTATCTAGAAAAAAGAAAATTTATAAATCCAATTTCCTATCATTGGGTTTTATTAAGATTCTAAAAATATCTTTTTAAAACAATAGAAATTGCTCTCATTACTGTATCTAGAGAAAAACCATCCTCTTGACACAGCATTTTTGGGGAGTCTGTTAAGCGCCATACATTATACATGCTAGTCTCTTTTAGTCCATGACTGACTAGGGAGAAGATTTTCCTACAATAGGTTGCCATTTCTTTCTGCAGTAGACTGGTTGCCAACCAAGACCACAGAACCCAATCTGTCCTGCTATTCAACCCATAGCTGGAGGGAGAAGAAATGGATTCATATCTTTCTGAAGGGTATTTGCATGTAAGTGAATTCAATGAATTCAACTGGAATTCAAACCTGGCTCTCCAACTTCTCATTCCACGTTGATATCCATTGCACCACAACTCACATTTTGTGGGTACAAATGTTAAACCAATGGTCAGCAACCTTTTGGAGAGAGTGGTCCAGAAAGCAATGCAGTGTCTCAGAGGAGAGCCATGATGATAAATGTACTTTAATAAATTGTCTTGACCTCATCTCTCCATCTTGACTCCATCTAGAAGACTGCCTTGGTCTGGAGGTTGTAAGAAAAAATAACAAAGCTAATGTTATATTATTTAAACAAGGCTCCTTATTTTACAACAGGAATAACAGGCTACCAATTAACGCAATCAACAAAAAAGGTAAATTCCTTACTACAAATGAAATATAAGTTACAAATTATTTAATAAGGTACTTATTTCTGCTTATTGCTTGATAATTTCTCCATACAGGTGGTCCTGGGTATAACAGTAAACTACATCTGGCAGCAAGGCCTCTGATTGGGAGGTTGCAAGGAGCATGGAACCACCTCTTAATTTCTGTTGTTTCCAGGTCCACTCTGATCTGGAGTGGTAGCACTTGTTAGAGTCTCAGCTATGGGCAAATAGTTAACCCCCAAACTGGGGTCAAGACACTATGAAAGTATAAAAATAGACTTTTATAGGAAAATATACATTTTTGAAAGAAAAATATTACCAAAAATACCTTTTCGAAGGAAAAAAATTATTACTAGCAATACATATTTGAAGGAAAAAAATTATTACCAGCAATACATTTTTGAATACAAAACTAGAAGACATCTTTCTATTTTCTAAAATAAAAAATAAAATTTTTTTTCATCAAAATCTGATTAAATCAACCTTTAAAAAAATACCTAAAAAAACTTACCTTTTTGGCATTAAATAACCTACAGAGGTTGATATGTCATTAAACAAAACTTGAATCCATGAAACTCATATCAGGTGAAATATCTATTGATGACAGGAACATAATATCATTCAGGTGGTCATCACCTAACTTTGTTCTTAACCAACTTTTAACATTTTTAATTTTTGAAAAAAATTGTTCACAAGCATATGCACTTCCAAATAATGATACCATAATTTTGCTATTATTCAATGGGCTCTTATTTCCCGCTTGGCAAAACATATTTCTTGTAGAAGTCGGCAGTGAAGTTAGAATTAAATTTTGATTTTAACCATTTTTTCTTGCATGATGACCATGTAATTAGTTTTCTTGCAGTTTATTTGTAGTCCTTTCTTGTCACTCTCTTCAGCTACCTTCTGTATAAGGTGTTGTAATTTCCTTTCTGTGTCTGCTATCAGCACTGTATCATCTGCATACCTTATGTTGTTCAAATTGTGGCCTCTGTTAAATCCTGGCATAACATCTAGGGTCCTCAGAATAGTCTTGCTGTACAAGTTGAATAGATCTGGTGAAAAGACACATCCTTGCATTTAACTATTTTGACAGTAAAAGGGTGGGACCTAAATGCCAATCTAGTAGCATGAGTAAATACGTGGTCAGGAACCATTGAAAAATAAGCTCATCAGAGTAGTTGCCATGAAAATACTTGTAGAAAAGACAGAGAGAAGCCACATCTCGTCAGTGAGAAAGCGACTGAAGGTGAGCTGCTAAATCCGGATTTATTAAATTAATGTTAAATCTTAATACTAGACATGTATATGTGAAAATCACTATCAGCTGATATTACTCCTTCTCAGCCTTTGGGTTTGTGTAGAAAGAAAGAAAAAAGTGTATGCTTGCTGTATATTGGAAGAGGCTTGTTCTCTTTCATTGCTGGTCAGCATCAAGAAGGGACACCAAAGTTAGCGCTCCATGCAATAGACACACATGATATAAACATTACACTACACTTGCTAATTCACTAGCTGAGTTAGTTCAACTTTTTCTTCATTCTTTTCCTTGAAATTTTCTCTATGACAAAAAAAATATTTGGTGCTGGTATAGTCTGTGGCCTACCCAGT
Source organism: Ascarosepion bandense (assembly GCA_037127315.1). Taxonomy (NCBI): domain Eukaryota; kingdom Metazoa; phylum Mollusca; class Cephalopoda; order Sepiida; family Sepiidae; genus Ascarosepion; species Ascarosepion bandense. Next base: position 33,699 of record JBBBDQ010001373.1, read on the forward strand.
TTGAATGTGTCCTACCTCAGAGTATATTTATAGATATATGTATTCAGCTATTTATTAAAACTAATTATTTTCCTAACCCTAACCTCTACCAAACAGTTATAATACTTCCTTATAATACATTAGACCACGTACTATACCAGTAACAATTTCATAGGCCACATTCAAAAGGTATACCATATATTATACTGGCACTAAATATTTCTATCTCATTTTGCTTCACTCTTTTGTTTGTCTATTTCCTCATCACTTTTCGTTTTTCTTCAACATACAACCCTCTAAGTAAAAAGAGTTTGGTGACCACGAAGTTAGCTGTGGCTTTCCTTACTCCCTATTAAAATTACAATATGGTGACTGTCGACGCGGTATGATATGCATCTACTAATAAAAAAAAAGGATGTTAAAATTGCTCGGTATCTTTTCATCTATCAGACCAACAAGTGTAAGATTACTGTGTATCATCAGATATTACAGTTGTTTCTAAAAACAATAGCAAACTCTCAATCCCCCCTCTAATAAATGAATATGAGGTCCTTACCTCTACAACAGACGAAGCTGAGGGTTTCACTCACAGATTCTCCACCAACTCGACACTGGAGTCTTCTGGAGTATCTGTACCCAACTTCCCACCCTGAACTGAGGCCCAACTGAATGACATCCACATTACCCCTTTATTGGTCTCTAACATAATTTCAAAGCTTGATCACCATAAAGTGAACGGAAGCGACAGAATCCCAGTCATTGTCCTGAAGAAATGTTCCACTGAACTTGCTTCTGTTTTTTCCAAACTCTATAACTACTGCCTCTCTGCTTCTTGCTTTCCTGCCTGCTGGAAGTCCTCCTCCATGGTTCCAATATATAAAAACACTGGTGAACCCTCTGACCCTCTAATTATCAGCCTCCTACCAATTTTTGACAAAGTGTTTGAAGCCATCATCAATGCCAAGGTGGTTCAACATCTCACAGCCCACAGACTATTCTCTGACAAACAGTATGGTTTCTGCTTCACCAGGTCTACTGCTGATATGCTCACAACCATCACTGAGTATATACACCAGGCTCTCGACAAGTACAGCAAAGCCCGAACTGTTGCCCTAGATATCTCCAAAGCATTTGACAGAGTCTGGCATGCTGGCCTTCTATGCAAGCTACGAGGTTATGGTATAACTGGACAATTGTTTGACCTTATCCAGACCTCAAGTGGAATGAATATATAAAATCCATAGCTAAATTCACTACTAAGAAAGTCAGTTCTCTGTGTAAGGCCAGGAAGTTTTTTTTCACCTGAAAGAATCCTGCACATATATAAATCTACCATCTGCCCGTGTATTGAATACTGCTGCCATATATGCTTGGGTGCTCCTGCTATCCACTCAGGTGTCCTTGATAAAATCCAACAGAGAATCTGTAATGTGATAGATCCTAACTTGGCAGCTCAGATACAGTCACTTTCTCACTGGCGCAATGTGGCTTCCCTGTGTCTCTTCTACAAATACTTTCTTGGCTTCTGCTCTGATGAACTTAGCTCACTGGTGCCCCCTATATATACATTTACTCAAGCCACAAGATTAGCAAGTAGGTTCCATCCCTTAACTGTGAAACCAATAAACTGTAAATGCAAATTCTACTCCAGTAGCTTCTTTTCTTGCACTTCTCACCTATGGAATTCCCTTCCATTTACTTGCTTTCCTGACAGCTATATGATTATTAAAAAAAAAAAAAAAAGAAATACAACATAAAATTCATTTTTCTTTTTGTTTTTTGTTTTTTTGTTATTACAAGTAGACCATAGTGTAGATGACTGGTGATAAGACGAGGCAAAGAGAAGATTTGCATACATGCATATTAAAAAGGTAACATCAGTGAAGACGACTGGTGATAAAAGAAGGCATAGAGAGGTTTGAACACATGCATAGTCAAAGGATAACATCGTAGACCCAGTATCATGGGTAGACCTTAATGTAGATGACAAGTGAAAAAACAAGGGTCACTGAAGACTGAACACATGCATATTAAATGTAACATCAATAGACACAATATGATGAGTAGACAGTGGCAAAGATCACTAGTGATAAGACAAGTCTTGGAAGATTGAACACATTCATACTTAAAGGGTAACATTGGTAGACACAATGTGATGAGTAGACTATTACCATTTAAATATGTGTTCAATCATCTTGTTTTATCACCAGAAATCTTCAGTATGATATCATATAATAATTCTGCTTGTTCCTTCCTTACTTAGTTACTGAACGCATATTTAAAGGTAATATCGGCTTGGAACAAGAAATTGGGGAGCTGAGTTTGAATTCCTTGCATTCACTTATGCGCAAATAACCCTTGGGAAATGTATTAATCCATCTCTTCCTTCCAGTTATGGGTTAAATAACAGGACAGACTGGGTTCTATAGCCTTGGTTGGTGACCAGTCTATCACAGAAAGTAATGGCAGCCTACTGCAGGATAATCTCCTTCCCAGTCAGTCATGTTTCTTTTGAGACATGATTGCCCAAGCATGTATCACATAGGACACTTAACTGACTGATTGTGTAGATGATTGATGATAATGCAAGAGACAGGAAATTTTAAACACATATTTATAGGGTTACATCAGTAGACACCATATCATGAATAGACCATAAACTATCGCCCGGTTCACACTCCACCCACATCTATTGAACAGGTGAAGAGGCTCATCCCTTGTTTCCTGTTTAGGATGTGGTTTCCGGTTTCTCTTTTCCATTCTTTTTACCCTTATGTAGCCCCCTGCGCATCAGTGGCGTTACCGCCTTGCTCGGGGTGATATGATTAAAAAAAAAAAAAAAAAATGTTGTGGGTGACTGGTGAAAAGACAAGGGGCAGGCAAGATTGAACATATGCATATTTAAAGTCTAATGTTGGTAGACACAATATCATGTGTAGGACATAGTGTAGCAACTGCTAATAAGACAAGGGAAATGGAAGATTGAACATATACCTATTTAAAGGGTAACTTCGGTAGACAGTATTATGAGTACTGGCAAAACCCGAGGAATTTCCACGGAAGGATAATTATGATTTCCTGGAAAAATTTTACTTTGTCATACTACAAATGATAGTAACGTCTTCAAACATAAAAGTATTGGATAATAAAATAACAATAACACAGAGTGTAATTTTATTAAAATATCTATAAAAATAATGTCCATTTGAAGCTACTTTACTGTAATCTTATATTAAGTGGCGTATGCACAGACCATAACCAAAATACTGTATGCTATTTTGTGAGAGGTTTTAAAAGAGAAAATGTTTTTTTTTTATTACTGAAAAATCATGTCTCCTGTGTCCATTGTAAATAGAAAAGTCCAACTGAGTAATGACCAAAGTTGTAGAGGCCAGAAATTTCATTATTAGGTCACAGGATATGACAACAAACTTACCTATTTTTATTATATTGTACAGTACGTACACACACACACACACACACACACACACACACACACACACACACACACTGCTACAATTACTGCTACAACCACCAACTTAAGCTGCTACTGCTACAGTAATGCTTAGGCTCTCTCCTCCTACTCTCTCACTCTTTACTACCCTTCCATTTGGCAAAGGCAAGAGAAAGGCTGAGGAGAGTAGCGGTTATAGATTATAAAAAGATAGAGGGGAAGTAAAATCTTGTGTAGAGAGTAAGTGTGTTATCTTTCTTCAGTGGTGTAATGGACGGAGGAACTAAGTAACTAAGTAAGGAAAGAACAAGAAGAATTATTATATGATATCATAATGAAGATTTCTGGTGATAAAACAAGGGACATGGATGATTGAACACATATTTAAAGGGTAACATCGGTAGACATGTCATAAGTAGACCATGGTTTAGATAACATGTGATAACATATTGAACAGAGGAAATTGAACTAATGCCTATTTAAAGGTTAATATTGTTAGACACAATATCATGTGTAGACCATGGTGACTGGTGATAATACAAAGGACATTGAATATTGAATGCATAAGGGTAACATAGGGAGACACTATCATGAGTAAACACTTGTGATGACTGGTGATAACACAAGGGACATGGAAGATTGAACACATACCAATTTAGAGAGCAACAATTGTAGACACAAGCCTAAGGAGTTGGTGAATAATTTTTCATGTTATGTTGGTAACCAAAACTGAGGAAAACTGATATTTTTAAAAAACTTTCTTGCTGTTATATACTGCCACTGCTGCTACTGGAAACAAAAATTCTCTTTACAGATAAACGATGCACACGTATATATAAGAATATGAACTTATAGTTCTATTTTTCGTCAGTGACGGTTGTGTAGGGAGTGGTAGTCAGAGGAAATCCTGCATATGCAAGAGAGTTTTCAGAAGTTGTCCTCTTTTTTTTCTCTCTTCCCTGCGCTCTCTGTCTTTTCTCAAAAAAAAACCCACTCTTATATAAGCTGAAATTTCTTCAAATTCCACTTAATTGCATCATCTATGGCTAGGCACATCTATTAATCATTTTTGTCATTTATTGCCTTTATAGCAAACAACCTTTGATGTCATCACATTTTTGTTTGTTTGTCATTGTTTATATTTTCTGACCTTGAAGCCGGTGGGTTTACCCAACGTTACCTGATATATCAAAATAACATTAGTAATATGCAAATGATAAGCATTATTCCTTTATTCATTAATTTTTGGCTGCAATTTTTTTTAATTAATTGCACATATAACATCAAGGAACAAACACAAGCTGAACAGTATTCTTTTAATTTTTTCATTTTCAATTTAATTTAAATAAGAAATCTGTTTAATGTTTCTTGTTAAAAGTTATTTTTTATGTTTATTAGTTTTTACATAAAATGAATGATTTAATAATAATTCTAAAAATTGTTTCTGGAAAATTAAAATATTCTACAATTCATTCATTGAATTATCTTTGCTGATATTATAAAATAAATAAGTCATTTATAATAATTTTAAAACGTTCTTGAAAAGCATAAAATATTTTTTACAATTCATTCATTAATTCCTTATTTTTACCTATATATATATAATGAATGAATTATAGAATATTCTACATTTCAGTCATTGAATTATCTTCGCTGATATATAAAATAAATAAGTCATTTATAATAATTTTAAAATGTTCTTGAAAAGCATAAAATATTTTTTACAATTCATTCATTAATTCCTTATTTTTACCTATATATATATAATGAATGAATTATAGAATATTCTACATTTCAGTCATTGAATTATCTTCGCTGATATATAAAATAAATAAGTCATTTATAATAATTTTAAAACGTTCTTGAAAAGCATAAAATATTTTTTACAATTCATTCATTAATTCCTTATTTTTACCTATATATATATAATGAATGAATTATAGAATATTCTACATTTCAGTCATTGAATTATCTTCGCTGATATATAAAATAAATAAGTCATTTATAATAATTTTAAAACGTTCTTGAAAAGCATAAAATATTTTTTACAATTCATTCATTAATTCCTTATTTTTACCTATATATATATAATGAATGAATTATAGAATATTCTACATTTCAGTCATTGAATTATCTTCGCTGATATATAAAATACATAAGTCATTTATAATAATTTTAAAACGTTCTTGAAAAGCATAAAATATTTTTTAACAATTCATTAATGCCTTATCTTTACCTATATACATATAATGAATGAATTATAGAATATTCTACAATTCATTCATTATTTTTGCAGGGTGCGACTGATGAATTGTCTAAATTACACAAAAAATGAAAATACGACATTTCATTTTAACAGATATATTTACCAAAATTACACAAAAATATATTGAAATACTAAAGAGTAAATTTATTCAATAAAATTGCCATTGGCTTCAACTATAGCCTTCAGACGACTTTGAAACCTCCTGTGTCTCTTCTGGTTTAAGTTGGTGAATGTTATCATAGTCCTTCCTTTCATATATATATATATAATAAAGCCGTGTTAAAGAGCAAACACACAAGACCATTTATAACTGGTAGTAAAGAGAATGAACTGAGCTGGCCATGTCTCACCATAGTCTCTAATGAACTGAGCCAACACTGCTTCATTATTGTCACTCTCTTCCTGACCATGATAAGAGGGATATCTAAACTTATTTATAAATGGAGCTTTGTCTGTGTGTGTGTGTCTGTGTGTGTGTGTGTGTCCGTTACATATAGACTCCAAAATGGCTGAACCGATTTTCTTGAAAATTTACACAGTTGTACTATAAGTGTCTGTGAGTGTTCTTAGCTAGGTTTTGTGTCGAGGTAACCCTGATAAATATCAATAACCAAAAAAATCGGGTTATAGAAGGATTGGTCTGATTTTAATCAAATTTAATACACTCATAGACAAAGACATAAAAAACGATATTCAGAAGTTTCAAGGTTGCAGTTCTTACAATAGTGCAGAAAATCGATAATATATATATAAAAGGCAAAATATTTGTGTGTGTGTCTATTTATCTGCCTGTATGTCTGTATTTTTTTCAGCCCTTTTATTTTAGTTTTTGCTTTGGGTTTGGCTCTAAGTAGGTATAATTGTAATTCTTAGTTTCAGCCATAATACCATTTACTCAGAGGACTTGTTTAGCCTTCAAAATTCAGTTTACGATGAAAAAAAATTATTTGATATCAATACGAGGAAATGAAAATTTGACTTACATCCATTTCATTTTTCTTTCAGTCTACGGTTTTGCTTTAACTGGAAACAACTATTGTTTTTAGTCTTTCGTGCCAATGTCCAAAGAGTCTGAGCTGCAGGACCATGGATTAATTTTAAAGCTTTCATTACACCCAAGAAACACCGGCTATACTGCTAGTATTTTCTCCAGTTTCTGAAAGGATTTTTCTGTTGCTGAGGTGATGTGTTATCCCCCGTGGGGATTTTCATATCGAAATGGTCATTCAACATCATTGAATTAATCATTTTTTAATTTATATTTGCTCTGTAATATTTTATTACATGGAGCTCTCTTCCTGTATCATTTTTTAATATTAAAATAAAATTTTTAATATTAATTAGGATCGGGTTTTTGGAATTTACCTTCCTGCTTTTTTCACTTGGATTAAAGTATCTGAATTAAAATATATATATATATAAGACTGGCTAGGCAGAGAATTTTTACGCTGTGGGTTGCTATTTGTTTCTGTGGTAGATTGATTGCCAACCAAGGCTACAGAGCTAAATCTGTCCTGCTATTCAACCCATAGCTGGAGGGAGAAAAGATGGATTAATACTTATTTGTGCATAACTGAATGAAACGAATTAGAATGGAATTTGTAATTGGCTTTCCAATTTCTGATTTGGAGCTGATACCCATTCCACCACAGCACATATCAATAATACTGTTGTACAAAATTTAAATAGAGAGCCATTTATGCTATCAAAGACCATAATTGCATGTATTATAAGATTTTATTAAAAGGAAACATTAAAATCTTCTTCTTCCCACAATGAGAACTATATTTCTAATTAATTTTTTTGTCCTCATCTTTGTTGTCATTATTACAACGTTTTGGCTGTTATCACCTCCAACCTTTATCAAATGCTTGTTAATCCAGATAATCTACAGGAAATTTCAAACAGAACCTTTTATTTAATCTATGAGAGTATATTGTTCTCATTCCATTGCCCATGTCTCAGGATATTTCACCTAATTCTTATTTTAGTACTGCTCAGTTATTGCTCACCCTGTTCAGACTGAGCCCACGTACCCACTGCCCAGCATGTAGATGAAACTCACAACTACTATGTCACCATATTCATGATGCAACACATTAAGCTATTAGGCTATTGTTATGAAACATGGTGATAACAATAGTAAAGATGTGAACAGTCCAATCATGCTTTCTTTTATGTGCCGTTAACCTTCAGGATAAAGGCGATCATCACTTCTTCCTGTCCCTTCCTGCTCTTAATATATGTTGTTCGATTATTTCTCCCAAATCTTGCTCTGCCATCCATTTTTAAGCCCATCAAGTATGTCACATGCTGTTTCCGCCTGTCTCTCTTTCCTTTATCTGCCCTGTGAGTATCAGATTATCCAAGCCCTCTTTCCTCATTGCACGTTCCAGAAACTTCAGCTGTCGCTTCCTGATGTTAAGTATAAGTTTCTTATTCATTTCCATTCTCTCCAAAACTTCGTCATTGCTCCCATGTTTGGTCTATGATCTCCACAGCTTCCTCCTGTAGAACCACATTTCTTTTGTTTCGAGTTTTTCCTTCAACTGTGAGGAAATTGTTCAGCATTCACTGCCATATAGGAGGACAGCCATCACATAACAGTTTGTTCAGACAGGACCAGAATTAATCTGTCTGACAAAGAATTCATCATAATGAATTGAACTAAGACTTGACAATGTTGGATACTCTTCTGTAGTCTATATATACAGAGTGTTTTTATCACGACACTATCTTCAAAAAGGTTGCTATTGAAGGCTTGAATTCGTCTAGTTACTGACCAGGTTCAATGTTACTTTGGTGATCAGATGAGAATTGATGTTTCAGCATAATATGGCTGTAAGCCCTTCTAGTGAGGAGAAAGTACAATGAAAGAACGGAATTCATGAAGACAGATTATAGCGATGGATGTTGCATTTAAAATTTTGAAGATTATAGGTGACAGAGAAGAAAGAAACAGGAAGAGAGTTCCACCAGTGAGAAGTTAAAAAAATGAAACTATTAGAATGGTTACATTTAGCAACTTCCACTGTAAAACAATGAGACCTGACAGTCTAGTATGCTTAAATTCCTGAAGTTGAGTTGTCAAGGGAAAGAGCTCATTAAAACAATGGTTATGGAAATATTTATAAAAAAGACAGTGGAATCCATGTCATGGCAATTTAAAAAAAAACAATTGTTTCAGTTATTATTTTAAAAATTTATAATCATTGGAAACTTTTAGGTGTTTATTTAATCCTAAGTTTTGTATATTAAATTTATTCTGAGAATTAAATTGTTGATTTTATTATCTGTGCATATCACTTCCCCTCCAATATTAGTAATTTCATAAGGATTTAATAAAAGCAGGAAAAGAAACTTTACACTGCCCACAAATATACCAAATTAATTTCAGTAGAATAAACTCCTACATTAGTTGAAAAACTTCCTTTAAAGGTTCTTGGGTCTTATCTAAATTATTGTATTATTATAAAATACTTCATTATTGGTTAAACATTGAAAAGTTGTTTTTAAGCCTAAGAACTGTTTGAGGACACACACAAGAGAAAAAACACTCTGTATTTTGTTTATCATGATATCTAACAAAGAAAATGTTTTTGTTTTAAGCATACAACCATACACAAGTGACTTATTGACAAGAATTTTCACCTGATGAATGTTCACAGTTAAAAAAATAATTATTTATTTGAATATATTTATTATATATTATTTTATCTTTACTTTCATATCATTTTTCAGAAAACTTCTGTGTTCATTTTATATATACATATACCCACATATATTTTCCTTGTCAAAAATACAAGAAGTATATGCACATAAACATACACACATAACACACTTATACACACACACGTGAGAACACACACGAACGAATACCGGTGGGGGGAAAATGTAGCAATAAACACGCCTTCAATTAAAGCAGATAGACATAACATCAGGTTATAAAACGGCGCCTACTACCATTCTGACAGAGATGCAAAAAAGGCCAAACCCTGCCACAGGCCAACACGCACATATTAAACCATATATTAAAACAGACAGATATATCATCAAATTGTAAAATGGCGCCCGCTATCACTTTAATAAAGATGCGAAAAAGCCAAATCCTACTATTGCGGCACACTTATATAAACCATATACACACACACACGTACATGCACTAAAACACACACACACACACACACACTCCTTACAATTAACAACAGCAGTAGCAGTGAAAGCGGAATACTCGTCTAAAAGCACGGTCCATCATCAGACGTGAAATCAAGCTCTCCTATCATTCTGAAGAGGAGATTCTGAACACGAAATATTAAGGAATAATAAACAGGTAATACCCAACATCTTCTCTACCTTCCTTTATTATACTAAACGCATTGTGATAGCCTTCAAATACCTACCCATACACCATATATATATATATATGTGTGTGTGTGTGTGTGTGTGTGTGTGTGTGTGTGTGTGTGTGTGTGTGTGTATTTTGAAATTTGTGTATTTAGGTAGCAAATTTTCTTTTAGACATGTCAGATTAAATAAACTGCAAACGTTGTGTGTGCTTATTTTTAATAAAATCCGTTCATACTCACGGATAATCTTTCACGAATTATAATTGAAAGATATAAGAAATGAGTTGTAACTTTGACAGATGATTTTATTACTCATTTCTCGATGTTCCACGTACTTTTAATCACCTTCCGAGATCATCTTCAGAGGTGCGAGTTGTGGTAAAAAAGTAACCACAAAAGACTATCCGTGAGTATGAACAGATGTTATTAAAAAATAAGCAGACACAATGTTTGCAATTTATTTAATCTGACACACACACACACACACACACACACACACACACACACACACACACACACACACACACATATATATATATATATATATATACTCCTCTTTTAGTTGTCTTTATAGTTAGTCTTTTGTCAATTAAGCTTGCCAATGGTTGAAGAAGTGTTGGTCGAAAGAATCCTAAGGTTAAGACGGGAAAAATGTCTTCCTATCTATTGAATAGATAGGAAGACAGTGGATCAAAAGAGAGAGTGCCTGGATTCCAAATTGTTAGCTAAAATTCCCCGAAATTCTGCGTCTAAATTAATGTTTCGGACGAGCTCATGTGCGGTTCGCCTCTAAATGGAAAGTGGCTCTGACTGTCGCCAATCAGAAGCATTTGCAAGGTTTCGTGCCGGGCCTAAACGTAATTTTCCAGTGTCTGAAAGCGCTTATTGAGGGTGGGCCAGAAACTGATCATCTCTGGTCGGGTCGGGTCGGGTCGGCGCGGTGCGGGGGGTATGATGTTGAAAGACCCGAAACCCCCTAGTGATCCTCGCGATGACATCACTGACGACACCCTCTAGCGCCCCCATTCCGGTGCATATGTTTGAAATATATATATATATATATATATATATATATATATATAGTGTATCGAGGCAGCAGATAATTTTCTAAATACATACTGTTAAATATAAGAGACAATGAATGTCTATTATGTTTAATCGTGAGCCGTTCTAAACATCGTATTTTGTCTCTTATATTTAACACTATATATATATATATATTAATCATGTCACCCCGAGCAAAGTATTAACGCCACTGATGTGCGGGGGGTGGGGGGGCTACATAAGAGTAAGAGAAAACCGGAAACCACATCCTAAACAGGGAACGAGGGGATGAGCCTCTTGACCTGTTCAGTAGACGTGGATGGAGTGTGAACCGGGCTATAGTTAGATCTATCTACTCGAATTAAGAAAAAAAAATAGGGTGGTGGATTGCTAAGTTTTAACTTGTTAAAGTCCAGTCAATAAGATTTCTGCTAAATTTTAAAAAATAAATAAAGAAAGAAAACAATTAAACATGAAAAGTTTAAAATTAAGCAAAAAATGACTTACTTTTTAGATTTAAAACAAAGTTGATTCCCATCCCAACACGAGAGTACTACCAGGAAGATAAAAATTATTTTTAACTTTTTGGTCACACCAAGTGGATATTGAGGCGGGGTTGGGTTCGTCAACTGAAATAGCCAGTGGGTGACCCCAAGAGGGTAGCAAGACAACCAAATTACAGCCCGCCAAGAAGAGAAAAGGAGAGACAAACTATCTAATACTGGGCCAGCGAAAAAGAAAGAAAGAAACTAGCAATTCACCAGTCAAAGAAATTTCTGCTAAATTAAAAAAGAAAGAAAGAAAGAAAGAAAACCAATTAAACTTGAAACGTATTTAACGAAGAAAGAGTGGCTCAAAATGAAGCACGGGAAAACTGGTTTTACATAAAAAAATATGTGATTGGCTAAAAATTAACCAATCACCAAACACATATGAAAGAGCTGCTTCAGAGCCGAAAGATTCAAATTGTCCTATACAAGAACAGTAGTGATTTATTGCCCAATCGCAGACGAGTAAAATGACACGGACCGAATGCGGATAAGAAAAACATAGCAAGCGCTATAAATCTATCCAATTTAGATTATTATCTAACTTGAGTAATAAGGCTATTTTTGATAACAGTAAAATTAAAGATGTTAGCGCCTCATCGCAATGTAAGTTTAGAATACACTGATAAAAGCAAAGAAGGCAAACAAATAGCAAAATCAAAAAAACGTAAGTTCAACCAACCTTTTAGTAATATTATCAAAACTAACAGCAGTAAGATTTTCTTGAATTTAATCCACAAAAATTTCAATTGATCAAAGATTATTTAATAAAAACAATGTCAAGATTAGTCATAGTTGTGTCAAAAACTTTTGTAAATATATCTTGCTACATAACAATCAGTTAAGTGCCATACATGATACACGCCTTGGGCGATCATGTCTCTTTCGTGACATGACTGACTGGGTAGAAGATTATCCCGCAGTAGATTGCCATTGCTTTCTGCGGTAGACTGGTTGCCGACCAAGGCGATAGAACCCAATCTGTCCTGTTATTTAACAAATAACTGGTGGGAAGAAACGGATTAATACCTTTCCCAAGAGTATTCCCGCGCAAGTGAATGCAAGGAATTCAACTGGAATTCAAACTCGGCACCCCGATTTCTCGTTCCGAGTCGATATCCACTGCACCACAACGCACATCCACATAACAATCAGTCAGTTAAGTGCAACACGCTCGGGCGATCATGTCTCGAATGAGACATGACTGACTGGGCAGAAGATTATCCCGCAGTAGGTTGCCATTGCTTTCTGCGGTAGACTGGTTGTTATCATCTATAGAACCCAATCTGTCCTGTTATTTAACCCATAACTGGAAGGAATAGACAGATTAATACCTTTCCCAAGGGTATTTGCGCGTAAGTGAATGCAATGAATTCGGCTGGGATTCGAACTCGGCTCCCCGATTTCTCGTTCTGAGCCGATATCCAATGCACCACAACGCACATATGACAATAAGATATTAAATAAAACCATATCCAACCTGCAGAATAATAGTAACTCTACAAGCAATTGCAGTAACACTACCAAAAATTATTGTACATGTTGAAAAAACACAACTTGTATGCTTAACAGTTAGCGTATGATCAAATGTATCATTTACAAAATGAGTATACATTTTGACAGCGATGGACTCCTCGGCGTGGTATAATAGTTAGCAAACTTGTCTCGTTAGAATCATTACAACTGAGTAGTGAGTTTGATCCCCACTGAGTGCTCCATGCTTTCGGCCTTGTACTACATGTAAGCTGCGCTTTAAAAAAATTGCCATTGGGCACCTCGAGGTGGTGTAATTCAAGCTTGTCTCGCTAGAATCATTACAATTGAGTAGTGAGTTCGATCCTCACTACTTTCATCCTCGTGCCACATCCAAGTTGCGCTTAATAAGTTCTACTTTGAATCAACGAACGGTTTTGAAAATCTAGGTTCAATAATCATAAACTGACTTTCAATAATATTAAATACAAGAATAGTACTGTCCTCTAAATATTACTACTACTATTTGTGAAATCACCGCGAAAACAAAATCTTTCAATGGAATAAGTAATAGATGTAACTTATACTGTGTTGATACCGAGCCAAGCGAGGGACCGGATGTTTGCCCTCTGAGATCCAGAAAGCAAATGACCAAAACTGGTCTTTGCGCAGCCGGCTCCATGCATATGTTCCGGCAGAAAACCAAAAATTAACAAATATCAGATTCCGAATTTTATTTATCATCCAATGGGAAACCCAGAATTAAATACGGGTGTGAATTCCCAAATGACCTGCTGGGACCCTCAAAGACGAAATAAAAAGCCGACACAGAAAGCATCGCCAGAGCTGAGAAAGTACGAGCGTAATTAGCACGTCCCTTGACCTCGTCAAGCGATCCACTATGCTCGCCTTGCCTTTCCCTTTCCTTCGTTGTCCCCTGAGCTACTTACCCGACCATCGGAGCGGATACATCAAAAACATTCCGCACTGACAAATGCTCACACATACAGACCCACACACTCTCTTTTAAGCATTTATTGCTATGAACATTTTAACGTCCTTTGAACCCATCCTAAAGACATTACTTTATTTGTAAAAAAAACCTTAATTGATATCTCTGTATATATAAAATGTTGTTTCTATACTCAATTGGATTTTCTTGCTTTATAACCCCTTTTATAACTTATCGTGGGTTATCTACTAACGAGGCCAAATTCAGTTAATCTGCTTCAACACACAACTACGTTTCACTAGAACGGATAACCCACTATAATGCCTTTTAGAAAAACTTATAATATTAAAAAACTTAAATAACCCTAAATTATTGAACAAAAAAAAATTGAATTAATGACCATATGCAGACATAGAAACAAATTTTTGCTTAAATACTTAGACCCTGACTTATCCATGTAACATAACATTTCTTTTTTCTTTTTCATATTATTCTTTTTTCCGTTAGCATTTTCCTACTTTTTCCACCTTTCCTTTTTACTCTTTTTTTATTCCTTGGCGCTTTTTGCACACATGCATGTTAATGTGTATGTTTATGCATACTTACATGTGTTTTTGTATTTTTGTGTGCGTATTTATTTATTTCAGTTCATTTTATTTATTTATTTTTATTGCTTTCTATTTTTAACTTTTTATTAATATTTCTTCTTTTTTTTTAAAATATATTTTTTAAAAACCTAGTTATGTGGATGTGCGTTTGTGGTGGTGTGGATATTGACTCGGAACGACAAATCGGGGTACCGAGTTTGAATTCCAGTTGAATTACAATTGAGTAATGAATTCGATCCTTTAAAAAGTTAAAAATAGAAAACAATAAAAATAAATAAATAAAATGAACTGAAATACATAAATACGGACAGATATACACACACACAAATACAAAAAACACACATACACATGTAAGTATGCATATATTCGTTATAAGTTTAATTGAAGTAGATAGACTAAACTATCAACCGGTTCACACTCCACCCACGTCTTTTGAACGGGTGAAGAGGCTCATCCCTTGTTCCCTATTTAGGATATGGCTTCCGGCTTTCTCTTTTCCAATCTTTTTACTCTTTTTTTTTCTTTTCCAATTGGAGTAGATAGACTAAACTATCGTCCGGTTCACACTCCACCCACGTCTTTTGAACGGGTGAAGAGGCTCATCCCTTGTTTCCTGTTTAGGATGTGGTTTCCGGCTTTCTCTTTTCCAATTTTTTCACTCTTACGTAGGCCCCTGCACGTCAGTGGCGTTGCCGCCTTGCTCGGAGTGATATGATTTAAAAAAAAAAACATAGACATTAACATGCATGTTACGCCTAATGTAGCACAGTCGTGGCATGACCAATTCTTAACGACCCTTAACCAGTCTGTCCACTTTGTGTTTGCTTTGATCTCGGACCAGCCAACGTAGGATTGCCTGTTATCACCTGGCTAGATTAGCCCTGACACGCGAGAGGTTGAGTATATTGTTAAGACCGGATTTAACGCGATCCGCAATACAGAAGATTATCAGCAGACCACTGCAACGCCACAGGCATCAGATATAACACGACTTATAATCCGGGGGGGGGGGGGTCGAGTATATTATTAAGACCGGATTTACGCAATCTGCAGTAAGGAACAAAATCAATGAAACACTGCATTGCCACTGATGTAGTTTATATATACATGTTTATATAGCTATTATATACAAAAATATAATAAGCAAGTCAAAGCTGGCTGGTATTTAAAAAATATATTCAGTAACAACGTTCTCTGAGTCGGGGTTTACTCAATTGTTTTTTAGCAACACGTCAACCTCAGTCCGACTCTCTTATTCAAATAATTAGCCCTGAATATCTCTTTCTACCGTCTCATTCAAGTCACTGGCCCCAACTAATTTCGTTTTCCACCAAGCACAAAACTGGGATAGTAAAGGGTAGTTATGGGGGATTCAATTTTCCTTCACTGTATAACTGTTACCAGCTCGAAATGAAAACAGTATCAGGTATCCATTTCGACTGAGTCGTTAGGTCCTTCACTAATGAGGGGAAGTGAACTCACTCTCTGATATCATTTGCATGTCCATTTCCAACAGTCCAGTAGCTCAGGACAGGAAATTCTCACAGTCCGATTTTGACCTCGGGTCACACTTTCTCAAAACAGGATGACAATATTATGACTAGAATCGTTTTACCTGGATTTAATCAATTCAGTTACTCTTCCCGACAGAAATAATTGTACTCTCCAATTTTATCACTTCGGTTACTTTTCCCGACAAAATAATTGTATTCTCCCATTTTAGAGAAATATCTTCTTACCTTTAAAATTAATAAAAAATTAATACCAGCCATCTGGAAATAGGTTTAGAAATGTTATATTTTTATAATA
The DNA here is from genome assembly GCA_037127315.1 of Ascarosepion bandense. Lineage (NCBI taxonomy): Eukaryota > Metazoa > Mollusca > Cephalopoda > Sepiida > Sepiidae > Ascarosepion > Ascarosepion bandense. The sequence continues at coordinate 50,178 of JBBBDQ010001373.1, forward strand.
TTTTTTCTCTTTTCTTTTCCATGATTTTTGTTTCTTATCCCTTTCTTTAAGTTTCGGCATAAACGTAACTAAATTATACGTTAACAAATAAAAGTATTAACACGCCGAATTTATAATTTATAGCAACCTTAACTTTAGCAATGCTAATACCTAAAATAATAATTAAAATAAAAAATCTGTCTGTTAATACGTATGTTTGTTTATGCATACATTCATGTGTATGTGTGCGTATATCTGTGCATATTTATTTATTTATTTTCATTTTACCGTTTTCTATTTTTTTAATTATTTTTCTATCTTATTTTCTTAATTTGTTTAATATTTTAATTTTTAATTAAATTTTAAAATTTTAATTATTTTTTAATCTTAAGCTTTTATTCTTTATACGAGGGTCATTCAATAATAAGGTGAATTTTTCGGTATAAGGACTTCTACAGATAGAAGCTTACTTTTTTAAAATTTTTCAACGTAGTCTTCTAGCAGTGTCACACTTTTTCCATCTGTACACAAGCTTCCGTATTCCCTCAGCGTAAATATCTTTGGACTGATGTTTCAGCCAATCGCTCACAGCACTTTTGACTTCATCGTCACTTTCAAACTTCGTGCCTCTCGTGAACACTTTCAAGGGACCAAACAGGTGAAAGTCTGAAGGGCAAGGTCTGGACTGTGAGGAGGATGAGGGAGCAGTTCCCAGCCCAGCTCGTTGATGGTCTGCACCGTTTGGGCTGCTCTGTGAGCTGACCTTCGAGTAGGCAAGGTCATCATGGACAATTTTGTGTGCTGTCCCAACAGATAGGCTCAAAGTCCTTGCAATGTCATCCACTGTCACCCTTCTGTCAGACTGAATGAGGTCATTAACTGATTCGATCACCTCAGGAGACCTCACTTCTGTAGGCCTCCCAGGCCTGTCTTCATCCTCAATACTGCTCTGTTCTTCTTTAAGCAATTTAGCCCACTTGTAGACATTTTTTTGACTGAAACATGTGGCACCCTACACATGTAGACATGAATGTAGACTATGAATTCCAACTGGTTTGCACCCTTCAGCAACTAAAAACTTGATAACTGACCTCTGTTCAATTCTGGAGCATGCTTCTTGGTCAGCCATCTTTGTTTATCTCCAAAACTCTCAAAGTTTTTTTTTCAATCTGAAAAAAAAAAATTAAATCCTTTCGAAAAAGAAGTAAAGGAAAATATTTTTTTAAAAGTAATCTTCTATCTGTATTAGAAGTCCTTATACCGAAAACTTCACCTTATTTATTGAATGACCCTCGTAAGAAGTATCCATTTGAATGCTTCGCCCCCAATATAAACACTAGTGACGACCCTTCAATGTAAGATTAATAATAATTGGACTGCGAAATAATAATTTTTTTTCCACGATTTTAGTATCCTATTCTATTTTGGGATTTCAGTGTAAACCTAACTAAATTATACATTTAATAAATAAAAATATTCGCCCACCCGATTTGCAATTTATAAAACCCTTAACTTAAGGAACGCTAATGCCTAAAATAATAATTTAAATCGAAAAAAGTTCAGTTCATAATATGCACATGATTATTGCATAATGTATGAAACTCCGAGCCGTGCTTAAAACGTATGATAATATATATAGTGCATCGAGGCAGCAAATAATTTTCTAAACATATGCTGTTAAATATAAGAGACAATGAATGTCTATTTTGTTTAATCATGAGCCGTTCTAAACGTCGTATTTTAGCTTTAATTTCAGTTGAAAATAAAGACAAAAATTCTCCAACACACAGTAAAAAGAACCTTCAGATATTGGAGGCCATGTACATTAAATCCAAATAACCCACACTTAATAAAATCACTTTTAAATCCGGACATAACACATTACATTGCATTTGAATACATGGTTCTCTTGTCATTTCGCGCTATCCCGCGGTATGACGTCATAGAACCGCATTGCAAATTTGCGAACTGCGTTTGTTATTTTTGGTAACTATTGCCGTTGCCTAGCGGAGTTTTATATCAACACAAAATAAAATCGTCGGTGATTGTGGATGTTACTGTGTTACCGTCTTAATAACCTCTCTGAAGATGGCTCATGTGAGCCGAAAGCTTAGAAGCAAATTAATAAAAAATTATCCAAATGTTGGAGAATTTTTGTCTTTATTTTCAACTGAAATCAAAGCTAAAATACGACGTTTAGAACGGCTCACGATTAAACAAAATAGACATTCATTGTCTCTTATATTTTACAGTATATGTTTAGCAAAAAAAATATATATACGTTTCTTTTTTTTGCTGGAGATAAAGAATGTAAAAATGTTGGAGGGGGAATTTTGATTTGCTCAATTGAAGAAGTTCGTTATTACTGCTCTTTTGTATCATTCTGGGCATTAAGAAGACAATTTCGACCATATTTTTTATTAAAACAAAAATGTCGTCGACGTACCTTGTGTAAATCTCCGGTTTGTCGGTTGTTCTAATCTAAACATTTTGTAAAATTTCGAGAAAGTAGGACCTAATAATTGGTTTCCCATACTGACTCCGTTAGTTTATATGTAGATGTGTAGCATGAGATAGAAGATGACTATTGACTTTACATTTAAATTCTTGGAGATTATAGCTGTCGGGAAAGCAAGTAAACGGAAAGGAATTCCACAGGTGAGAAGTGCTAGAAAAGAAGCTGAGGGAGTAGAATTCTATAAATACTTTCATGGTAAATACTTTTTATGTTCACATAAACTTTCTGATACGGTATTTGTCTATACTTCTGAGATGAGATAGTATTTACATTGTTCAGACTGTTGTCCTCATATTTATTGCCATGCTTACGATGTTTCAACTGTTATATGCTCCGGACGTCTTCAGGTGCTAGGAATTTCGAACCGAACCCTTTATTTTGATCACTGGGGTATATCATTCTCATTCCATGTGCAAAGCCACTTTCGGATGCCATGTTGTTATCTCCCTTTAACTGGACTCTCTAAATTATTACTGAACTGAAAACTCTTTGGGTCACTGGATCTAACCAATGTTTTTATGAACTTGAAGACATCAGTGTATGAATATTGGGGCTTTATAAACATAATGTTTCAGTCACAATTTTTTTTTATTGCGATCTTTAAATCTATTTTTAATTTTCTATAGCACTTTGTATTACCATATTCATTTCTATGCTTAGTCGGCTAAGGAGATTTTTGCGGCTAAGCATATACGCTGATTCCTTAAGTTTACGTAGTTTCAAATGGTATCAATTATTTTCAAGACTTCATGAATTTAAGTACTGTACTAGATTGGCAACAAGGTCTCACTAATATACAGTTGATTTGGTTAGATGTAACCGTAAGTTCTATGCTAACAGTTTCTTCTATCACACTTCTCAATTATGAAACACTTTCCAGTCAACTTTGATTTTCAAAAATTTCAATGCGATGTTAATCATTATCTACTGCAGGGGTTTTTAATCTTTTTGTTCTTCTGTATCCCTTGGAATTTTTATAGATTTCTGTGTACCCCTAAAAATTGATGATGAAAAAGAAACTATTTAGGCAATTCCTACTTGCAACAAGGCTACAGCTACAGCAATATTGCTGGCAATGAATAACGTTAGACCCATATTACTAGCTGTTAGTGTCAAAACTGAATAACTGATTGGGGCAAGTGTGCAGTGCTATCCGCCACAGTTTTGAGTTAGCGTTATATAGCAATATACAACAAACACGCATATATATAAAAATATAAGTGATATTTTTATTAATGACGATGAACCGTGTAGCCTAGTGAACAGAGAGTGAGAGCGCGCTTCTAAGGGGCTGACGGGTTGACGGGAGTGTCTCTCTTCACCGGCCGATCTCTGTATGGTCTCGTCTGTCTCTCTGTCTCTCTCTGGTGAAATCCGTGCGCCGAGGTCTTTTTTATAATCTCCAAACCGGGACTTCCGGATTTTGCCTCGCCCACGCACGCCCACGTAATTCTCAGAGACACCTGTTCTGTTTGCCTCTGTCCATTTCCGCTACTGCCGGAAATAAGGTCAAACAAACATCCGTTCCTTTCAACGACCGGAAAACACCCCCGCTTGCATCCCTTTCTCGGGTGGGGCCAGATTGTTATATTACATTAGTATCCATGTCTCATACCTGAGACATGGACACTAACCGTAACAAGAACTTTCATAACAGTGAAAATCTACCTCAATCTTGATATAACTTAATTAAAAGCTTTACCTACTAAAATGAGAAAACTGAAAAAAAATAATGTGCAATCTGGATGGAGATAAGTCTACGGCTATATCGTGTTGAATACACCGGTTCCCGTCCGATCACCGAAGTTAAGCAACATCGAGCCTGGTCAGTACTTAATGGGTGACCATTTGAGAATACCAGGTATAAACGTAAGGACCAAGAATGGTCCACCGATCCTCCAGGTTTGGGTGTTGGGTGCAGAGCTAACAACCCCTCCCCGTAAAAAACAGTTTGTTACAGAAACAGCAACAAAAAGTTGCTGCCCTATGCACCAGCTGGGTATGATGAATTTGCATGGAGATTACATCATCTATTGTACAGTAGTGGTTATTCTCTCCAAGTCAATATACCACCTGAAGAGTACCATGTACCCCAGTTTGGGACTCCCTGATCAACTCTCTTCTAATGTTCTCACTTGTTAATAATGTTTTTTTTTTTTGTTTTTTTTCATTTTTTTCACACTCAGTAACCCTTTGTGTCTTAGCAGCTTTACTGCCTTGCATGGGCTGAATTTGATTTAAAAAAGAAGAGACAAACTAAAATGACCCTAAGAGGGTAGCACATTGTTAAACCAAATATTTGCATATATAAATTGCTGATATGAAAATGAATAAAAATTGGGTTTCAGTGTTCTTACACCAGGGTATTGTGAGTTTAAAGCACGAAAAAATATCTGAGTCAGTAAATCTTTGATCAGAGAATGAATAGAAAAAAAAGAAAAAGAAAAAGAAAAGTGAAAAATTATTATTCTCTGCTCTCCCACATACTCAATATTTCAAACTTGTCACTACTCTATTGTTATTTCCATAACAAATGTTCAGGCAAGAGCCACTCAAGGAAGATAATTAAAGAGAGAAGTTGTCATATAGATATATGAGGAGTACGTTTGCTTCCCTGTGCCTTTTCTATAAATAATTATTCAGAGTACTTCACTATTGTACCTTGACTTTATGCATTGAAGCACAGTATTAGATATGTGTTGTGGTGCAGTAGAAATCGGGGAGCCGAGTTCGAATTCCAGTTGAATTCCTTGCATTCACTTATGCATAAATACCCTTGGGAAAGGTATTAATCTTTAATCTATGGGTTAAATAGCAGTCCAGATTGGGTTCTATAGCCTTGGTTGGCACCCAGTCTACCACAGAAAGTAATGGCAACCTACTGCAGGATTATCTTCTGCCCAGTTAGTCATGTCTCTTTCAAGACATGAACGCCCAAGCGTGTATCACGTATGGCACTGACTGATTAGATTGGCAATCAGTTAAGGATGTGTGTTGTGATGCCAGTGGATATCGGCTTGAAACGAGAAATCAGAAAGCTGAGTTCAAATTCCAGTTGGATTCGTTGCATTCACTTACACACAAATACCCTTGGGAAAGGTATTAATCCATCGCTTCTTTCTATGGGTTAAATAGTAGGGCAGATTGGGTTCTATAGTCTTAGTTGACAATCAATCTACCACAGAAAGTAATTGCAGCTTACTGCAAGAAAATCTCCTGCACAATCAGTCATGTCTTTTTAAGACATGATCACCCAAGCACCTATCACCTATGGCACTCAACTATCTGATTAGATTGGCTGCTAGGTCTCATCAATTCAAAGTTGAATTGGCTACACTACTAGCCTTAATTATTAGGCCACCCCAGTTTTTTAAAAGAAATGATGTATTTCATACTATTTTTAGTATTTATTGCCAAGTGGATAATTCTAAATGAAAATACAATGGTTCTTTTTTAACACTGTACAATAACATGGGATGTGCGTTGTAGTGCATTGGATATCGGCTCGGAACGAGAAATCGGGGAGCCGAGTTCGAATTCCAGCTGAATTCATTGCATTCACTTCCGCGCAAATACCCTTGGGAAAGGTATTAATCTGTCTATTTCTTCCAGTTATGGGTTAAATAACAGGACAGATTGGGTTCTATGGCCTTGGTCGGCAACCAGTCTACCGCAGAAAGCAATGGCAACCTATTCCGGGATAATCTTCTGCCCAGTCAGTCATGTCTCTTTCGAGACGTGATCGCCCAAGTGTGTATCACGTATGGCACTTAACTGACTGACTGACAATAACATGTGCATCAAATGAACTATTCTGATGTCCAGTTTTTGTGCTCTCTTCCCCATGCTAGTCTCTTCTTCTTATTGGCTGGCCGAATCAAAGGCTTCCTGGCTGCCTTGTAAAATTTTGCAAAGTAATAATAACAGAAGAACCATTCTATTTTTATTTCACTCGGCAAAAAATACTAAAAATAGTATGAAATACATCATTTTGTTAAAAAAAACTGGTGTGGCCTAATAATTATGGCCGGTAGTGTAGATCTAACAGTAAGTTCTAAGCTAACAGTTTCTTTTCTCGCCCTTCTTGTTTGTGGATCTCTTTTCTGGCTCCATGTATTCTGGCCAACTTTGAACTTCAAAAAATTTAAATGCAATGTCAATCATTATCTACTGTATTCCTAATTACTATTCTATTGTTCCCACTTGCTTGTGTTTTCTGTTTTCTAATTTTTTTTACACTCAGTAACTCCTTGTGCCTTAGTTGCTTTACTGCCTTGCTTGAGGTGAATTTGATCAATAAAACAAAAAGTGCATATTATAAAGATATGTTTGATAGATAACACTTGATCCTAGACATGAAGAGGTTAAGCATTGTAGTGATCAGGGAAGAATCCTCTTGGGAGTCTGTTCCACACAGTAGCTGTTCTCAGGAAGAAGTTGTGTGAGTAGAACTTTCTTCTTACCAATGGAATACAAAGGGAATCTGTCTATATAATATGGTGAGACCTAGCTGTAATACAAGGCTCAAGAGCCACTAAAGGTAGAATGTTACTGAATGTGATTGTTATAAGAGTAAGAAGTGCAGATTATGAAGATACATTGGTTGGTTGTTTTGTTTTTATGGCATATCAACCTTGGCGGGTCTTTTATTGCCAACTAAATTTTATTTATTTATTGCTGGTAATACCTTTTTCTTTCAACAATTTGTTGTTGTTTTTATATAAGCTTCTTTTTTGTGTCTAGTAATACTTTTTCTTTTTCGAGTATCAAGATTCATTGGGATTTGTTTTTTTAAGGGCAGGGTCCCCAAGTCCTACTCTTGTTATTTAACTCATAACTGGAGGGAAGGGATGAATTAATACATTTCCCAAGGGTACCAGTGCTTAAGTGAATGCAGGGTATTCAACTGGAATTCGAACTCAGCTCACCGATTTTTCTTTCCGAGCCAATATCCACTGCACCACAATTCACATCTATCACTAAACGCTTATGGCACCTGGTATTCTCAAGCAGTCACCCATCTAAGTACTGACCAGGCTCAACATTGCTTAACTTTGGTGATCGAGCGAGAACTGGTGTATTCAATGCGATATGGCTGTAAGCCATGAAGATATAAATGATACATTACAGTTTGCCCTAGATTGAAGAGGTTAAGATATTAATGATCAGGAAAGCATCCTCTCAGGAATCTCTTCAACAAGATAGCCATTCTCAGGATTTATTTATTTTTTATGGCTTATCAACTCTTTCTGGGTTATTTAAAGCTGAAACATATTTTGAATTATAGAGATAATTCCTTTTTTTTTAAGCAAATATTTCATTAACAATTTTTTGAAAATAGGAACAATTTTTCCAGATATGTCGTATTATTTAATCCATTGCTGGGAGGTGAGAAGATCAATCCATACACCAACCTCAGAAAGATTCTGTGTACATAACATGGCATCTCCTAACAATAAATGTTTGAACTAGTGGAACAAAGAATATAGCTTTCCTGAACAAATGCCACATGAATAATGATATCGCAGCAACAGGTTTTTGATGTTTCATCAGTGGGAAAGAAGTTGTAGGGTTGAGAATAATCTCATTTTGTCCAAAACAAATCTTCTCTCCTTTAACCACTGTAGAGAAACTTTCCTTTCTGCCATCTGCATGGCTGATGCATGTCTCCTGGAGAGAAGCCCACTGTGTCTTATTGACCACAATTTTCAACCAATCTCATGTAGACTACATCTATAACTGCATCTACTGCTAGGTAGGCTGGGCCACTCTGTACTGGGCCAGGAACTTTTTCTTGTCAGAATCCATCTTGTGCATTTTAAAATCTACCATCTGTCTGTGCATTGATATTACAAGTAACTTGGTTGGTTTCTCATTCAATTGCACTCCACACATATAATGAAGGAAGTTTAGATAGGGGAGTTATGTGGCCAGATATAAGGGGTGATGTTGTCCCAGAAATTGTCTCTTAGCCATGACTGGGTTCTCCTGCTTGTGTGACATGGTGCAGAGTTCTGTTGGCAAATATAGTGTCTTACAGTAGCCCCCTTGACCCAAGGCATTTGTTGTAGGCCTTCATGTTGAGTCTGAGGCTCTGTGGGAAGATGAATGGAGGCATAACATCACCATTGCTACTGATCATTCCAAAAACTATTGTAATCAGAATTAGACACATCCAACACTGAATACACTGAACTGTCCTCAGATTGAAACCTAAAAACTTTGAAATATTTTTATTGGGTCTTCTGGATTATTCAAATGCCAAACTGTACAGCATGCCGTTTCCAAATTCCTTGCAGTGTTAATTGCGTCATGGTGCCCAACTCACCCTACTATACTGTGCAGTCAACAAAATAAGGCTATGTAAATACTTTTGAACTCACTCAAGGCAGGAAAGTGAGAGTTGGATAGTGCTAACCCAGATATGGAAGCAATAATTCATTTTTTGTTTGATTTAACTTTTATATTAAAGAAAAGGATTCTTTGATTGCCTGCATTCTGTAAGGGAACTTTTATTGCTAGCGTCTTGAAAAGAACTGCTTGCATCTTGAAAGGAATGTTTGGTTGCCTACATCTTGAAAAGAATCTTTGATTGCTTGAATCCTGAAAGCAATCTTTGACTGTCAGCATCTTGAAAGTAATGTTTCATTGTCTTGAAAGGAATGTTTGAATGCTTGCATTTTGAAAGGAACTTTTGATTGACACATATTGAAAGGAATCTTTGCTTGCATCTTGAAAGGAATGTTTGATTGCTTGCATCTTGAAAGGAATCTTTGATTGGGAGCATCTTCAAAGGTATCTTTGCTTGCATCTTGAAAGGAATGTTTGATTGCCTACATGTAGAAAGGAATCTTTGTTTGCATCTTGAAAGGAATGTTTGATGGCCTGCATCTTGAAGTAATGTTTTATTGCCTACATCTTGAAAGAAATATTTTCATTGTGATCATCTTCAAAGGAATCTTTGCTTGCATCTTGAATGTAATGTTTGATTGCCTACATGTAGAATCTTTGCTTGCATCTTGCAAAAAATGTTCGATTGCCTGCATCTTGAATGTTTTATTGTGAGCTTCTTCAAATGATTATTTGCTTGCATCTTAAAACAAATGTTTGACTCTTTGCATCTTGAAGGGACCTAGAAATTGAAGCAACTGAAATGTGATAAAAAATAAAAACTGAGACAGTATTACTGTCATTGTTCCAGTTTGTTTGGCTATGTACCCACAGTTTAAAAAGTGAGAGCAGTAATTGGCATGCTGTATTCCATTTTAACAACATCACTTGTACAGACTTACAGACTATTACATGTCTCCTGCAAGAATCATAAACTCTCCCAAATTCTTATCCATGAAGTTTAGCCATGAAGATATACAGGGTGTCCGTAAAGTTTGTGTGCGCTTTAAAAACTTTTACTTTATTCCACAGCTTGAACAATTAAACTTGAAAGATAATACAGTATTTCAACAAGATGGAGCTCCTTGTCACTTAGCTCTGTGTGTTAGACACTTTCTAAATTAGGAATTTTTTAACAGAGGATCCGAAGGGGCAGACCATTTTATTGGCCTCCATGTTAGCCAGATTTGACTCCATTAGATTTTTTTTTATGGGGACATGTGAAAACATGTGTATGCAACCAAACCTAGTTCATTAGAAGATTTGAAAGCTAAAATAACTAATGTGATTTCAGGCATTACTCTAAATCAGTTGGCAAATGTTTTCCATGAACTGCGAAATTGTATTACCCTTTGTATTGCTAATGATGGAGGACATGTGGAAACTAAAATAAAATTTCAATAAAACCTTAAAAAATATTTATTCTTTCTAATCCTTTTTACGAAATATTTCTATCACAAATACAAATAAAGTTATGAATTTTTTAAAGTGCATACAAACTTTATGGACACCCTGTAAATACATCCACACAAACGTTAGTTCATTATCATACAGAATTATCATAAGAATTTTTTTCAGATTAATAATAAACTCAAAAACTTTTCAATTTTGGGACTGTAAGATGTTGGAAGGTGATTATATACCTTTTGACAGGAAAAATTGATAGTTTGAGGAGCCCTTTAGTATCATCCGACAATCTATTGATATGAAAAGTCAATTTTCAATTAATAGGAACTTAAGATATAATATGTATTGCATTGTGTCCCTCTTAGAGACATTAGAAATGACATATATGTCAGCATACAGGGCAATTGTTCAATCTTAAAAATGTCCCCAAAAATAGGGGGCTATCTTATGCTCCATGTATAAAATGTTAATTTTGAATTCTGTGATTTATGGTAAGCTATTGATGGTAGATAACTATGAACACAAATATTTTCTAGTGAAACAAATTACTTCACATTATTATAATAAAACTAGCAGTATAGCCCAGCGTTGCTCAGGTATAATGAATTTTTGCACTAATATCAATACACATGCAGAATACTACTGGGATTTACCCCACTGGTTAAATGGAGGATAATAAAATATGCTAATACTCCCAACAGCTTCAGGGGCAGATGTAATATCTCAGTATGCACGTATTGATAGATGTGCATGTGTATTGATATTAGTGATAAAATCTGTCAGATTAATAAATAAAAATCCATTACTTCTTTTGAAAATTGCTTTGTTTGCATTTGGACAAAAAAAAATGAGCAAATATGAAATTTTGAGAGTCTATGATGAGAAAGATTTCACTTAAAGGCACTATACAGCCTTGCTTGTTTGGCAAAGGTTTTTCATGGCCAAGTTGGTTAAAGTACAATGGCTGCCTCTGCCTATGGGGGGACACAAGTTTGAATCTTGTTGAAGAACACATATTTTTCTTTTTCTATCAATAAGATTTCTCAGAGGACAAAGGACATGAGATATAATGACATTTTTCCCTAAGGGAACAAAGGTTTTAATCCTGCCAGAGAGCACATGTTTTTATCTCATAAGATTTCTCAGATATTAAGTTTAACATAAAAATAAATTAATATATTGTTTAATTAATAGAGCATCTACTTAAATATGAGTATCCACTAAAGATTATGACTGTATATGCAAGTAGATGAAGATTATTTAATTAGAATAATGATAACTACTATCATTATATATATATATATATATATATATATATATATATAAAGAAAAATAATATGGTTCAAACCACCTTTCTGCAAGTTGTCCAATGTAAACATAGATAAATATTTTTAAAATTTAGTTAGCAAACACTTCCACCAAAATCACCCCCTAAGTAAATTATTCAACAGAAAAACTCTTAAAATGAGTTATTCAACAACCAACAACATGCAGAACATAATTAATTCTAACAATAATAAAGTAATTAACTTGCATAAGAAACCTCTAGAAAACAAACTTACTTGCAATTGCACCAATAGAACCAACTGCCCCATTGATAGCAGGTGTAATTCTGAAAATGCTATTTATAAAGCCACTATTTTTCCAGAAGAGGACCCTAACAAAAAAAGAGTATATATAGGGATATTTGCAGGTAGTTGGAAACAGAGACTTTACAATCACAGACACTTGTTTTCCAATGCCTCCTTGAAACATCAAACAGCCCTATCAAAATACTACTGGGATATAAAGGATGGAGGTTTACCCCACTGGTTAAATGGAAGATAATAAAATATGCTAATATTCCCAACAATTGCAAGGACAGATGTAATTCATGCCTGGAGGAGAAATTGACCATTATCAAATACAATAATCCAAACGAACTCTTGAACCATTGAAATGAATTGATATTTAAATGCAGGCATGAGAATAAGTATAAAATCATTTAACTAGATCAAAATAAAATTAAACTTAAAAATTTGGTTTCTTTTGAAGAAAAATCTGGAATTTCCTGTTCGAAATATTATACTCTCCCAAAATTTTAATTTTAACATTTTTTTTAATAGTTATATCGTATTATTGTAATAGTTATATAATATTAATATTATTACAATGTAATATTGTATGTATATGTGTGTATGAATATGTGAGTATGTATTTATATGAGTATATATAAATGAAAAAATATACATGGAATATGTACATATGTACATATGTATGTATGTATGTTGGTGTATGTATGTATGAATGTGTGTGTATGTATGACTATTTACGCTCTCACACCCTGATTGAGCACTCTATATATATCTATATATCTATATATATATATCTATATATATACATAGTCATCCACAGACAGATCTGTTTCACTGTATCACAGCTCATCAGTTCGGTTAGACAGCTGATTGCTTTTTACCCACGATTGAAACCCAACCAAACTGACTTCAGTCAGCGATTCTACCTCTGAGCTACAGGCGCTCGGTAGAAGAAGGCAGACTTTTTAGCATGTATATTATCATTATACACGCCCAATAGCTGAGGGTATTCTAATTCATTGCTGAATGAACAATGCATAGATGCCAGGGTAGCTAATGTTTTTCAAAGTCTACTATTCTTCCAGAGTTTTGTTAAAGATGATTGACAAGGTACAAGCTTTTTATTTTTATTTTTTTGCATTTTTACAAGTGTTTTTTTTTTTTTGGACATATCTCAACCACAAATGACCTCCAGTCTAAACGAGGTTTTAATCAATCGTGGTTGAGCGGTCTAAGATGTTGCCAGATCAAATGGTAGCTTCCCCTATGTAGATAGGGGTCGCAGGTTCGAATCCTGCCGAATGACACACATTTTCGTAATAAAAATTTATTGTAAATAATCAGGCCAGTAGATATAAATATATAATACAGTTTAATTAAAAAAACAGAGTATCTACTTAAATTAGAGTATCGATAAAAAATAATGTTCAAACAATTCATTTCAAATTGTCGGTTGTTTATAACCAAGTTTCGTTAAAATTTGTTAATTTCCGTAACATACATATATATATATATATATATATATATATATATATATATATAAATATTTGTGTATTTAGGCAGCAAATTTTCTTTTAGACATGTCAGATTAAATAAATTGCAAATATTATGTCTGCTTATTTTTAATAAAATCCGTTCATACTCACAGATAATCTTTCACGTATTATAATTGAAAGATGTCAGAAATGTGCTATAGCATTGACAGATGTTATTATGATTCATTTCTCAAGGTTCTCAAGTACTTTCAATCTCATTCTGAGATCATCTTCAGGGGTGTCAGTTATGGTAACAAAAAATAACTGCAAAACTGTGTTGCTGTAAATTTTTTTCTGCTTCAAATATAACAGTTGACAAATTCCTTGTGTTCATTAGAATGTGAAAATTATCCAAAATGGCATTTTTTATATGTATATGTAGATGTGGATATATATATATATCGTATCTTCTTCTTTGGGATTTGTTTGCTTACGTACCAGGGGCTGGGAGGGAAGGTTTATATCGCGATCGACAGCGCATCTCGTCTCTCCTTCGGCATCACCCTTACGCCAGCTCTGCTTTGAATTCCATTGCTCGCTGGCCCGTCACTGCGTATGTCCGTCTCACGCGGTGGTACAAAACTGGGATGTCGGACTGGCAACCAGTCTACTGCAGAAAGCAATGGGCCTACTGTCGGATAATCTTTTGCCCAGTCAGTCATGTCTCTTTCGAGACATGATCACCCAAAGCGTGTATCCCGTATGGCACTTAACTGATTGACTGAATGTCTAGTGAATATGGTGGATAGGGTAGGACTTCTCATTTAAGAATTTCCATGTAGATTTTCACCCGTTTTGCTACATCGACATTTTGCAAAATCACTTTGTTGTGTCTCTGCTCATATAGCAACCTTTTTTTCTTCAATGCTTGGCTCAAATGCATCAGCTCTCTATTTCTTCTTTTTTTGGTTGGTTTGGGTGCTGTTTCCAGGATAAGCATACTGAAACATGTATTCTTATAATGTACATACTATCAATTTTCTTTTTAAATCGCTTTATCAATGTCAATGTGATGTCATCCCAGAGCAAAAAACAGCTATGGCTCAAAAGAAATCTTGTTATCCCTATAGAGCCACTTTTCAATTTCTGTTGTTCCAAGGTCTACCCTGACCAAGTTTTGTCACACCTGTTATGGGGGTCACAGCTATGAGCAAATAGTGAACCCCCAAAACAAAAACAAAATCTGTGTATGGATAAAAATACAGATTTTATTTAATTTCTATGTAAATCATAAAGTTTGTTATATCAATTTTCAGCAATCCTGTGGCAAAAATAATATAGCAGACTTCATGATTAAAAGCCACCAAGACAATGACCCTGATTTCAGTGAAGATACATCTAGGGTTTATATATATATATATATATATATATATATGATCAATAATTAAGGTTAAATACCAGGCTACCCAAGTTTCTACCATGAGCTATCTTCAGGCACAAGGTCTACCTCATGGTAGATACCCAGGTAACCTGGTGTTAAGCTTAATTATTAAGTATATATTTTTGCTCTAATTTCTTCTTATTGAATTTTGTATTGAGCCCTGTTTAATTATTCCATACATTTAGGAGCAGTTGTTTATTGCTTTCCTTTGTATTATATATATATATATATATATATATATATATATATATATATATAAATTAGAGAAAATTTTCAAAATTCAAAGGTGTTGGATGTACATTTTGACATAGGATCTCTAATAGAGACTCTACATCACGTCAGCGACATTGTTTTTCAAAATGGCGAACGTCCTGAGTAACAGTGTAGAGGGGTTTTTGGTTAACAACGGTAACAACTCGCTTCTACCTAAAATGTTTAATCAAATAAACTTAAAAAAAAATTTTTTAAATCTTATATTGAAACCCATTCCTTCTCGTTTAAATACACCTCTTCAAACAGCCCAAAATCTTAACTTTAAAAAGTAATTTAACTCATTTAGTTGTCTATCTTTATAAAAAATGAACTCCTATTCCTTCCCTTCCTAAATATACCATTTCAACACCCTGTAACCCCGCGACTACCAGCTCTGTCCTTTTCCACTTTGTGACCGTTGTTAACCAAAAATCCCTCTACACTCTAACTCAGGGCCTTTGCCATTTTGAAAAACAATGTCACTGACGTGATGTAGAGTCTCTATTAGAGATCCTATGTCGAAATGTACATCCGACACCTTTGCATTTTGAAAATTTTCTCTAATTTATATTGGCTCTGTATTCTTAATACATTGAGCTCTCTGCCTGCATCACTTTTTAGTGTTAAAGATTTTTTAATATTAATTAGGATCAGGTTCTTGGAATGTACCTTCCTACTCTTCCACTTCGGATTAAAGAAAAACAAAAAATATATATATATATATATATATATATATATATATATATATATATATATATATATCGCTCATTCAGTAATGAGTTAGAGTACTCTGGCTATTGCGCGTGTATAATGATAATATACATGCTAAAAAGTCTGCCTCCTTCTACCGAGCGCCCATAGCCCAGAGGTAGAATCACTGACTGACGCCAATTCATTTGGGTTTCAATCCTGAGTTAAAAGCAATCGGAGTCTAACTGTACTGATGAGCTGTGATACAGTGAAACAGATCTGTCTGCAGATGACTACATATATATATATATATATATATATATATATATATATATATATGTATGTATATTGCATCTTAGTATGACTTAAATTCTGTATTTAAGCGTGATGTATAAAATGTTTTTATGTAAAATACATTTTTGGAATGCTCTATTCCCTGTTTAAGATTGGGTTTCAAGTTCCTTCTAAAGTTTTTTCATTCTCTTTCACTCCCAGTAGACCCTTGCGTCTTAGTGGCATTATCACCTTGCATAGAGTTGGGTTTATGGTTCCCTTTGAAGCTTTTTCATTTTCTTTCACTCAGTAGCCTCTTGTGTCTTAGTGACATTATTGTCTTGCCTTGTGTGAACTGATGGAAAAAAATTCTTTGACTTACTTTTTCAATCTCTTAAGATGCATTACAGATACACAAATGCCTGTAGCTATAGTTGGAGAGTGGAGATGACCAACATATTTTGTCTTTCCAAGGATCCTTAATGGTAAATTGTTAGTATATCACATTAGTTAGTGAGCCTTTCCAAGACCAATTTACTCATGTTATAAATCATTAATTTCTGTGAATACAATCTTGATTAAAATGGTTAGAAAAAAAGAAATGACAATAGCATTCAGAAAGAAAGAGCAAATAATCAAACAGACTGTGAGAAAGAAATGATTATTAGCAACGTAAGGGGTAAAAATACAAAATCAAAGCTCATATGTTGTACAAAATGGAGGACATGATTCAGCAGTTTTTTGAATAACAAAGGTACATATGACAGCAGTATAAGAAATTGGTAATTTTGTATTTGAGAATCATGGATTTTACAATTGCAAAAAAGCTGGTCCATGTGGGTAAAAGGTCACCAAAATTTACAAATTTATTACCCTAAATTTTCATATTTTGATTAATGCATTTTTGAGAACAAAAAGAAGAAAAAAAAGAAAACAAAATCAAAACAAAATGCATAGTGTGTGTGTGTGTGTGTGTGTGTGTGTGTGTGTGTGTGTGTGTGTGTATATATTAAATCAAGGAAAGTTACCTATCTGATTGACCTACTCAAGGCTTTCATATTGAAATGCTCATCAGGGCCAGATAGATTTATCAAATATCTGGCCCTGATGAATGTTTCAAAATAAAATGCTTGAGTGAGTCAAACAGATAAGTCACTTGAACATTTCATGATGTATTATATATTATAATTCCAATTATCAAAGCATTTTGTTAAATTCTTGTAAATTTCACGTTTTTTCAGTTATATCATCAGTGTATATATATATATAATGATGCCAAGTCTGTAAACAGAGAATAATCCAAAAAAGATCTATTTAATATAAAATATTAAGAGACAGATCTATATAGAGAGGTCAGTGGAGTTTTCCTTTATTATATCATATTGCTCAAGAGCAGTATGATTTAATAAAGGAAAACTCAACATATGATTTAAAGTGGTTATAAACTATAATTTATTCCGACAGGCATATAAACCCATCTATTCAGACCAGGATTTCATTTGGTTCAAACCAAATGAAATCCTGGTCTAAAGAGATTGGTTTATATGCTGCCAAAATAAATTATAATTTCTAACAACTTTAGATGATGTGTTAAGTTTTCAATGACACTCATTGATAAAATTATATAACTCAACATGCTAAAGCAAACAGAATTCCTGACGATAAAATACTCTCAAGAGCAATAATAATTGTATCAGAAATATTGAAAGTTCAGAATACTTATTAGAGGTTAACTCGGAGATTCTTTGTTCTTCAGGATCCAGATAATCCAGATGTTCTTCAGGATTGTATTAATTGTTACGAAATAATAATAATAATTCTTGTCTAAGTCCTGAAGAGCAAAAAATCATGAAACTCTGAAAATGTTATGAACTTTCAATATTTTCAACACACATATATATAAATGTGTGTTTGGACAGCAACCCTTCTTTTATACAAGTTTCATTAAAGATGACTGACAAGGTACCGCAATTAAGCTTTTTAATTAATTTTTCTTGTGTTTGTATTGTGTCACACCACTCTGAACATAGCTCTATTAGGATCTGTTTAAACACACATGGAATCTGAGCAAATCTCCATCCATAACGCACTTGTAGAAAATACAAGTATAATAGCCTCACCCACATGTAAAATGGACTAAAAATAATGGAATCATTGATAATAAAAAAGAAAATGCACCTGATGACATCAACAATGAACATGTCCACAATGTACTGACCATGTTTGTGAAATAAAATATTACTAAAACTCTAAATACATACATAAAAATAATTCATGCATTCAGTTAAAATTTAATTAAAAAAAAATTGTACTTTTTAATCGATAAAAGAATAGCTGAAAGTGCTCAGATATATAAAATATTTGGACAATTTTTTACACACTTGATCTCCAGAAATTAAAACACTTATACGAACACAAGAAAAATTGAATAAAACACTAAATTGCAGTACCTTGTTCATCATCTTTAATGAAACACACACACACACATATATATATACATTATATTGAATAAAATAATTCGGAATTCTACATATGTTGTTTAGCTATTTCGGCAAGAAAAATCTCGCTTCTTCTTTAATGTTAATAGGATCGAATTTTGGGGATTTCAACTACATACTTTACTTTTTGGGATATATATATATATAATTGAGATATAAATGAATACATCTGAAAGACAATATTAAGATTTGAAAATGACAAAATAGGAAAACTTATTTTTGCAATGTATTTAATTTTTTCTGAAACATCATCAAAATTAAAATGTAGAGATGTACAATGGTGTGGTCTCTATTAAGTGATAATACAAAATTGAATCTTCATTACACAACATTTTAACTAACTGACTAAATAGGTCATCCATCAGGTTGCCCCATAGGCTTCACACATTTAATTCTGGTGCCATTAGTATGTGTCATCATAGAGTTTCAATAGTGTATATATTAAGAGACACAAGACACTACTCTGTGTGTGTTTGCAGTTTTCATCTGACTTGGAATAATTCAGTCTTATCCATTGTCCCATATGATGGATCTTTTTGCATGACACCATTGCAGTTCAATGAACAAAAATCTGATCCATTATATTGTCCCATTAACCACATCCAACATCCAGCTACAAATGTCTTCACTCTAACCCTTGCAGGGTTGGCTTCTGGGTGCTATTAGTTCACTCAATACAAAGACAAAGAGGCACTCAAGTTTGTTGCAAGGAAACAGGGAGGAAAAAGAAAGAGATGCATTTTATGAAGCTGTGTAGGATAGATATCGTTTGACTCTGGACTTGAAGAAACCAAGAGTGTCATGGTCAGGGAAGCATCCTCTCAGGAGTTTTTTCCACAAAGTAACAGTTCTGAGGAAGATGCTGTTTGAGTGGAACATGTGAATATCTACAATAGTAATTGTGATAGAGTAGTGGGAGGCTAAAGATGTTTCATCAGTGGAATAAGAGTTGCAGGATAGAGAATAATTCAGTACCTACAAGTCTGCATAATTGCTTTTGAACTATGGTGAGACTGGACAGTGAGAGTTGGGCAACACCATCTTAGATATAGAAACAGTATTTCATTCCTGGTCTGATCTGACTCTTGTAAAGATAGAACATTCATCATTTCCAGTAGCACCTTGCATCTTAGTGGCATTATCACCTTGCGAGGAGTGAATTGATACTGGTATTATATATTTACATTCAAACTGTTGTTCTCATCTTTGTTGTTGCTATCAATAGTGTGCATGTAAATAATACAAATTAGGATAACTTCTCATCCCAAGAATTCAGTGAGAAATAATGTAAATGTGTTCAGATTTAAATGTGAGGACATTAAAAAATATTCTAAAAACTTTCAATACGATGGAAAATAAAAGAAATTATGGAGGACGCTAAGTGATGGAAACTTTTTTTTTATGCTGGTCACTGAAAGTAAATTTTTGTTATTATCTGTGTGGAAAAATAGAGGTTTTTCTTGACAAAAAACGTCAATCATTATCTACTGTCTTCTTGATTACTCTTCTAGAGTTCTCACTCCTTAATAATGCTTCACTTTTTTCTTTTTCTTTCACACTCAGTAACGCTTTGTGTCTTGGAAACTTTACTGCCTTGCATAGGGTGAAATGATTAAAAAAAAAAAAAATATCTCATTTTGCCACTAATAAAGTTCCTGAACAAAGGAAATGTGTTGCAGAAATAAGTTTTCCTATTTTGTCAAGTCAGTTTATTATATATATATTTTTTAGTTCTATTCTAAATATAGACATGTGAGCATCTATGTAAAAAAGAAAAATGTGGGGGGAATATTTTGAGGATCAACTGTTGTACCGTTTGGGTCTGACAAGCTGCAATAATAACATCATTATGCGGTGAAATATGTATTACCCATTGAAATTGTAGTAAATCAAATATCTTTTATAAATTATATTACTCTGTTAAATTAAATAAATTAATTTAACATTGAGTTCTTTTGAGTTTGTCTGTATCAGAATTTACCTGACTTAAATCACAAATATTCTGTATATATATATATATATATATATATATATATATATATATATATATTTCTAAATTATATTACTCTGTTAAATATATATATATATATATTTCTAAATTATATTACTCTGTTAAATATATATATATATATATTTCTAAATTATATTACTCTGTTAAATTAGATAAATTAATTTAACATTGAGTTCTTTTGAGTTTGTCTGTATCAGAATTTACCTGACTTAAATCACAAATATTCTGTATATATATATATATATATATATATATATATATATATATTTCTAAATTATATTACTCTGTTAAATATATATATATATATATTTCTAAATTATATTACTCTGTTAAATATATATATATATATATTTCTAAATTATATTACTCTGTTAAATATATATATATATATATTTCTAAATTATATTACTCTGTTAAATTAGATAAATTAATTTAACATTGAGTTCTTTTGAGTTTGTCTGTATCAGAATTTACCTGACTTAAATCACAAATATTCTGTTATATATATATATATATATATATATATATATATATATATATTTCTAAATTATATTACTCTGTTAAATATATATATATATATATTTCTAAATTATATTACTCTGTTAAATATATATATATATATATTTCTAAATTATATTACTCTGTTAAATATATATATATATATATTTCTAAATTATATTACTCTGTTAAATTAAATAAATGAATTTAACATTGAGTTCTTCTGAGTTTGTCTCTATCAGACTTTACCTGGATAGTATGCCAAGTGTGCTATGTTGTATATATATATATATATATATGTATATATGTGTGTGCGTGTGTGTGTGTATGTCAGCAAAAGTGAATTAAGAAGTAAAAATTAAAGCTTCCAGAGAGAAACTGGCAACTATACTTACATTTTTTTAAATTTTTTACTTGTATAGTAGCTTTTTTTTTGTTTGATAATGAGAGTAGTTTTGAAATAGATTGCTATGGAATAACAATTTCATTTTTATAATAAGTAACACTGATGTGTAATTGTTTATTAATCTCATATATATATATATATATATATATATATATATACACACACACACACACACAGAGTAGTTTTGAAATAGATTGCTATGGAATAACAATTTCATTTTTATAATAAGTAACACTGATGTGTAATTGTTTATTAATCTCTATATATATATATATATATATATATATATATATATACACACACACACACACACACACACACGCACACACTCTAGGCCAAAATTTTGGTGGCCACTCTCTGGATTTCAAAGAATTGCCCTAAAAATAAAAGGTTGTTTATCTTTTTCAAAACTAATTTACTAAGACATTTTAGGTCAGAGGGACATTCTCTTTTGAAGCATTTAATCAGATATTGAATAATAATGATATTATTAATGAAATTAATCTATTACTGCATAGGGTTTCCATAAAATGTTAATTCTTTTTGCCTAAACTACCTGGTTAGCTGATGGTAATTTAGGACTGCCAGATTTAAAATTTTAATTAAAAAATTAGATGCCTTGCACCAATAGGTTAAATAGTTTTAGCATCTTAGCTTAGTAGGAGATACTTAAATCAAAAAAGGTATTAAATTTACTGATTATTAAATCCAGAGGGTAGCTTCCAAACATTTAGCCTATATATATATATATATATATACCAGCTGTAATTATTAGTCTACTCTAGTTCATACTATTTTTAGTATTTATTGCCAAGTGGATAATTCTAAATGAAAATAGAATGGTTCTTTTGTTAATACTGCACAATAACATGTGCATCAAATGAATTGTTCTGGTGCACAGTTTTTGTGCTCTCTTCCCCATGCTAGTCTCTTCTTCTTATTGGCTGGCTGAAGCAAAGGCTTCCTGGCTACCTTGTAAAATTTTCAAAAGTAACAAAAGAATAATTTTATTTTTATTTAGAATTATCCACTTGGCAATAAATACTAAAAATAGTATGAAATATATAATTTTTTTTAAAAACTGGGGTGGCATATTAATTATGGCCAGTAATGTATATATATATATATATATATGATCTGATCAAAAAGTGGCGGCTCATGCTATAAAAAGATAAGTGCTAAACATCAATTCGGCATATAATCTCTTTTCAAGTAGTCCTCTTCTGAAACTACTTATTTTATCTAGCATTGATTTTATTGATGGAAGCATTCCTGGAACACCTTTATGGGATAGTGAGAAATGGAGAATATGGTTGCTACTGTACATGCCATGGTCACTAATTGAACCTCTCTGTGGTTTGGAAAGACAACCACACTCTACACACTTTCCTTCCAAGTGCTGCATTAAATAATGGAAGTCAATGAGAACATTATAACTTAATATGCGAGTGTGACAGAAGTCAAGGTCAATCGGTGCCAAGTGGCCTCACTCTACACGCTTCAACTTCATTACCATAGCAACAATCCTGATACTTTTTGATCAGACCATGTATATAAGGTGAGTCAAAAGTAATGTCCAGATTATGTTTTTTTTTTGTTTTTGTTTTGTTAATTGCAGCAATCTGATTGAATGATTGACATACTTCCAGACTTAACACCTGAATTATTCTTTTTTTTCCAGGGCCCATGAAGAATCTTTGGCAGACATAGATAAACATGCCTGAAGTAAGACATAATATGAAAAGGATGTTTTTTTCCCATGAATTCAATTTTTTAACTACCATCAATCTTAAGCAATGTTTATTATTTTCAAAGCAACAATTGAAATTTTAATAAATCCTAAACACAGGATGAAAGTGAATTTATATATATTTTTATTTTTCTTGAGAATTTACAAAAAATATATCAAAATACTATCTATCTAATAGACTGCTCATTTACAAGAATAATTTTATATTAACAACATTCTAAAAACTAATATAATTGTATTAAAACTAATTCAATCATTTACCAATTTATCTAAACTTATTTCATAAATAGAACTTTGTATGTGTGTGTGTATGTGTATGTGTGTGTATCCATTACCTATACACTCCAAAACGGCTGAACCAATTTTCTTGAAAATTTACATAGTTGTACTATAAGTGTCTGCGAGTGTTCTTAGCTAGGTTTTGTGTCGAGGTACCCCCGATAAATATCAAAGACCGATAATCAAAAAAATCAGGTTATAGAAGGAGTGGTCCGATTTTAATCAAATTTGATACACTTATAGACAAAGACATAAGAAACGATATTCAGAAGTTTCAAGGTTGCAGTTTTTACAATAGTGCAGAAAATCGATAATATATATATATATATATATAAAAAGCAAGATTTTTGTGTGTGTGTCTGTTTATTTGTCTGTATGTCCTTTATACAAATCCACAATTTTTATCCGATTCTCACCAAACTTCAAAATTTGACTTACATCCATTCATTTTTCTTTCAGTCTACAGTTTTGCTTTAACTGGAAGAACAACTATTGCTTTTTAGTTTTTCATGCCAATGTCCAAAGAGACTGAGCTCCAGGACCATGGATTAGTTTTAAAGCTTTCATTACACCTGAGCAACACCGGGCTTTACTGCTAGTAAAGAAATAAATATGAAAACAATTTTTATTCATAAATTTATAAACATTTAATAAATTATTAAAATATTTGAACCAACTATAAAGAAGTCTTTATTATTTAATATTTTATAAAGTTTGAATCAATTGGGTATTAGATATAGTTTTGCCAACCATTGCAATAAATAATATAATAGTGTTTATTATTTTTGTTATAAATTCTCAAGAAAAAAAAAATGTATAAATTCACTTTCATATGTTTAGGTTTTATTACAATTCTAATCATCACTTTTTTAAAACAATTGTTGTGGATCTTCATCACCAATTTATTTAACTTTGCCGCAAAATTGTAATGACCAGTTTGTGCCGGAAGTAAGACACAGAACAAAAAGGTAGGTTCAAAACAGTGTATTAGTATAACAAGAAACAAGATATTCAAAGAAGCGTTAATAATAAGTTATATAGAAATAAGTAAGTCTGAAAGTATTATTACACTGCCTGACTAGTAACTGTCGTTAACTGCTCTCGTTAACTGCTATACATAACTGCTCATAACTGCTCTGTTACTCTGCTCTGTACTGCTCTTCCCTGCTCCTTAGAAATCACGCAGGTATATAGCAAAGAGGAAGAGTTCATTACTCATAGGAGGATACCATAACAAAAATAAACATTGTCCAAAAGTGAAGGTAGTTAAACTAATAGTGGAGTCAAGTAAAAAACCGTCCCTTGACACTTTGTCTTATTGTGGGCACGTTTATCCATATTTGCCAAATCATTTTTATTGTGAAAAGCCTCATGCTGTTCAAAATTTGAAGAATCAGATCATTACAAAGTTTGAAAAAATTAATATTGCAAGTAAAACAGCTTTGTACAGTTCCTTAATAATTTTCTTTAAAAATAAATGGTTAGATAAACATGTCTTTCATTGATTTCTACCTTCCTGTACACTATAAGGAAAAAGGCAAACAATTGATCAACAGCCATAAAAACAGAAATCGAGTGATACTTTTGACTCACCCTGTGTGTATGCATTTTTTCTTTGTTTTTTTGTTTTTTTAACCTGGCCTCATTGCAAATTACCCTTTTAAATATTTTATATTAACCCTACTTGTAAACATATACTACAAGAAAACTAAATGCATGGTCATCAGCAAAAAGAGATATACAAAATGCCAACTACAGGTCGGGGATACCAAAATCAAGCAGGTACAGAAATTTAAATACTAGGGCAATGTTCTAATGGAAGACAGAAAGTGCAACACTGAGATCTGAAGGTGACTGGCTCAGCGAAGGATGCGTTCTCAAAGCTAGGTAGAGTATTGAGAGACAGGAAAATTTCATTCAAAACAAAGAGAGGACTAGATTATTATGTAATATCTGTCCTTCAATATGACAACAAATGTTGGACAATCTCACCAAAAATGAAGGAAAGACATGAAGCAACCAAAACATGGTTCTACAGAAGGATGCTGAGAATACGATGGACCAAACATGAGCAATAACAAGGTTTTGGAGAGGAAAGAGACAAAAAAAGAAATGTACTTAACATTACATAATAATCCAGTTCTCTCTTCTTTGTTTAGAATTTAAATGTAAAGTCAATAGTCATCTCTTATCTCACTAACCTGCATCCTCTCTCACATGCTCCTTTCTTCATCCACTCCACTCTCATCAGTATTCTCATCCTTCTCTTACCCACTTCCTGACACCCCTATAACCTGTCTCTCTTTCTCATAACTTTCCTCCTATGTAACCCCCTGCAGTGCCAGTAAAATGCCTTGCTTGAAGTAATATGATTATAAAAAAAATATATGATATGATATGGGGCAATATGATTATAAAAAAAACATCAAAAAGAGACAGCTGAAGTTTCTGGGACATGAAATGAGGAAGGAGAGCATAGAGAATCTGATACTCACAGAACAGATAGAGGAAAAGAAAGACAGGAGAAAGCAATGTGTAACATACTTGATGGGCTTGAGCAAATAAATGGCAGAAAGAGAAAAGTGTGTTAAGAGCTACAAAGGAGAGGAAAATGTGGAAAGCCATGATCATGATATATCTCAAAGAGACATGGCACATAGAAGAAGAAGTAAATTAAAAAAAAAAACATATTAAAAGCAAACACACGAGTCCTGGCCTTTGCAGCTGGGACCTGCCATGCCACATACACAGGAATGAATCATCCACATTTTCTTAATCTAAATCTAAACTTATTTATAAATGGAACTTTGTCTGTGTGTGTGTGTGTGTTCGTTACCTATAGACTCCAAAACGGCTGAACTGATTTTCTTGAAAATGTACACAGTTGTACTATAAGCATCTGCGAGTGTTCTTAGCTAAGTTTTGTGTCAAGGTACCCCCGAAAATCGATAATCGAAAAAATTGGGTTATAGAAGGAGTGGTCCGATTTTAATCAAATTTGATACACTCATTGACAAAGACATAAGAAATGATATTCAGAAGTTTCAAGGTGCAGAAAATCAAGAATATATATATATATATAAAAAACAAAATGTTTGTGTGTGTGTCTGTTTATCTGCCTGTATGTCTGTATTTTTTCAGCCTTTTTATTTTAGTTTTTGCTTCGGGTTTGGCTCTAAGTAGGTATAATTGTAGTTCTTAGTCTCAGTCATGATACCATTTACTTAGAAGACTTTTTAGCCTCAAAAATTCAGTTTATGACAAAAAAACTTATTTGATATCGATACCAGGAAATTGAAATTTGGCTTACATCCATTCATTTTTCTTTCAGTCTACGGTTTCACTTTAGCTGGAAACAACTATTGCTTTTTAGTCTTTTGTGTCAATGTCCAAAGAGTCTGAGCTTGAGGACCATTGATTAGTTTTAAAGCTTTCATTACACCTGAGCATCGCCGGGCTATACTGCTAGTAAGAATTAAGTCTCTCTCGAATAACTTCTTCCTAAAACTGCTGCTTTGTGGAACATTCTGGCTGGATGTTTTCCTAATCACTACAATCTTGACCTCTTCAACAAGCAGACCTCTGAAGGTCATTGTTAACAGCCAGTCATCAGAAGTCTATAAGATCAGTGCTGGGGTTTTTAAGGGTTCTTTTCTTGGTCTGATCCTCTTTTTACTTTATATTAATGATCTGCCTAAGAACATACTCTGGTCTTTAGTGAATATCTATGCAGACAATATGATAGTTTATAGGTGCACCTCCAAAAAATCTGGATGACCGGAACTTAGCAGCTTGCCTTTCCTCTGACCCAGCCCAGGTGGCTCAATCATGACCTTTGTAACTGGGATCTGCCATGCCATGCCATATATGTAAAGATCCATAATCCCCATTCACTTCATATTTCATTTGTAAGGAGTAAGTTCCACTTGGATAGCTTCTTCCTATGAACTGTTGTTTTGTGAAACAAACTCCTGGCAGAATGTTTTTTCCCAATAACTCCTGACATTTGGAAATACACCTATACACTGCGTTTATACAGCAGATGTCTTGATGGCCAATGCCTGTCTGCTAATCTCTCCTCTAACCTAACTCTTACAGCTTAATAGGGAACAGATGGACCGATATCATTCAATATATCCAAAACTACTAAGCAGATTTTAAACTTGATAAATGGTCAGACCTCCAAAGAGGTTTCCTTGCCTTGAATAGCTACTGGGTCTACAGTTTAATCTTGATCTTAAATAGAGTGTGTATATTTGTATTTTTGCTAAACTAATTCCTGGAAGAATGGTTGGTTCTTTGTATCACTCTAGAAAAGGCCAAAACCCTGCTGCCATGTTTTATCATTACAAGAGTCAGATCAGACCAAAAATGGAATATGTTGCTGCCCAGTCCTCACTGTCCAGAGTTTAAAAGCAATTATGTGGCCTTGTGGGTGAGGAATTATTTTCCCCCTTGCAACCCTTATTCCTTATCATTTAACTATAATAACAACATAATAATAACAACAATAAATCTAATCTTTAAACAAAATGTTCACGGCTTCTTGCATTTTTTATACAAATCTACCATCTGCCCATGCATTGAATATTGCGGCCATATCTGGTCGGGTGCTCCTGCTATTCACCTAGGTGTCCTTGACAAAATCCAACGGAGAATCTGTAAT
Organism: Ascarosepion bandense; assembly: GCA_037127315.1. Taxonomy (NCBI): domain Eukaryota; kingdom Metazoa; phylum Mollusca; class Cephalopoda; order Sepiida; family Sepiidae; genus Ascarosepion; species Ascarosepion bandense. Next base: position 78,285 of record JBBBDQ010001373.1, read on the forward strand.
GTGATCAATCCCGACTTGGCAGCTAGGATACAGTCGCTTTCTCACCGATGCAGTGTGGCTTCCCTGTGTCTCTTCTACAAATACTTTCACGGCTTCTGCTCCGATGAACTTAGCTCACTGGTACCCCCTATATATGAATTTCCTCAAGCCACAAGATGAGCAACTAGGTCCCACCTTTTTATTGTGAAACCGATAAATTGTAAACACAAATTCTACTCCAGCAGCTTCTTTTCTCGCACTTCCCACCTGTGGAATTCCCTTCCGCTTACTTGCTTTCCCGACAGCTACAATCTTCAAGTATTCAAATGTAAGTCAATAGTCACCTCCTATCTCACTAAGTTACCTCCTATCTCTCATGCTTTTTTCTTTGTCCACCCCACTCATCAGTATTCTCTTTGTTCTCATACTCTCTTCCTGACACTCTCTGTAACTCTTTCTCACAACATTCCTCCTATGTAACCCCCTGCACAACAGTGGCAGTAAAATGCCTTACTTGGGGCCACACGATTATAAAATATATATATATATATATATATATATATATATATAGATAGATAGATAGATAGATATTTAAACAGAAAAGTATGACAGATTAATTAACATCTTAAAATGTATTACTAGGTATATATATATAAATATATATATATATATGTATTAATATATTACTAGCTATATATATATATATATATACCTAGTAATACATTTTAAGGTGTTAATTAATCTGTCATACTTTTCTGTTTAATATGACTATTATATTTCTATAGGTCACTCTATTATGTTTCTATATATTCTATATATTATTACATATTATTACATATTCTACATATTAATAAACTATGAAAATAAGAAATATTGCTTTTTCATTAAGAATGAAGAGAGAAAACTTTATAAAGAAACAAGAAAATCAGAATGTGAACAAACTTTATCTTGTAAGCAAAACTAAGACAAGAGTCACTGATATCCGAAGAATAGATATTGCCAACATATCAAGTAACTTTTGTTTTTTAATCCTTTCACCCCAAGTAAGACAATAAAGCTACTAAGATGCAATGGGTTACTAGATTGTGAGAGAATATGAAAAAAAAAAAATTATTAAGGTGAGAGAAATAAAACAAAATGACTTAAGAAGACAGAAGATAATGACCGATATTGCGTTTAAATTTTTATAAACAATTTTTATCAACACCGCACTACTTAGAGTTTTATCATCTATTGTACTGAGTGTATTTGCAATCTTGCCATTTCAAATAAGTGGGGTTTTTTAAGCTGATTAAAAAAACTTTCTAAAACATCTACTTGTGAATAAGACCCACCCCACTTTTTTTGCCTTTACTTCTCTTCAAAATTTCTTGCATCACTTTTTGCTATAGTACATTCCATAAAGTAGGAAGGGGTTCAGTTTTAGTTTACAACATGTTATAAAGAGATCTCCCACTTTTTGCCATAGTATATTCCATATATTTCTATAATCTAGTAATCATACTTGGGATATTTTTAAAAAGCCAGTATGATTAAATTTTGAATTTTAACTTATTTGATTAACAAATAAATAAATATGAAGTGGTGGGGGTCAGTTTTAGTTTACAACATGTTATAAACAAATCCCCCACTTTTTGCCATAGTACATTCCATATATTTCTCTAATCTAGAAATCATACTTGGGATATTTTTAAAAGGCCAGTATGATTAAATTTTGAATGTTAACTTATTTGATTAACAAATAAATAAATATGAAGTGGTGGGGGTCAGTTTTAGTTTACAACATGTTATAAACAAATCCCCCACTTTTTGCCATAGTACATTCCATATATTTCTCTAATCTAGAAATCATACTTGGGATATTTTTAAAAGGCCAGTATGATTAAATTTTGAATGTTAACTTATTTGATTAACAAATAAATAAATATAAAGTGGTGGGGGTCAGTTTTAGTTTACAACATGTTATAAACAAATCCCCCACTTTTTGCCATAGTACATTCCATATATTTCTCTAATCTAGAAATCATACTTGGGATATTTTTAAAAGGCCAGTATGATTAAATTTTGAATGTTAACTTATTTGATTAACAAATAAATAAATATGAAGTGGTGGGGGTCAGTTTTAGTTTACAACATGTTATAAACAAATCCCCCACTTTTTGCCATAGTACATTCCATATATTTCTCTAATCTAGAAATCATACTTGGGATATTTTTAAAAGGCCAGTATGATTAAATTTTGAATGTTAACTTATTTGATTAACAAATAAATAAATATGAAGTGGTGGGGGTCAGTTTTAGTTTACAACATGTTATAAACAAATCCCCCACTTTTTGCCATAGTACATTCCATATATTTCTCTAATCTAGAAATCATACTTGGGATATTTTTAAAAGGCCAGTATGATTAAATTTTGAATGTTAACTTATTTGATTAACAAATAAATAAATATGAAGTGGTGGGGGTCAGTTTTAGTTTACAACATGTTATAAACAAATCCCCCACTTTTTGCCATAGTACATTCCATATATTTCTCTAATCTAGAAATCATACTTGGGATATTTTTAAAAGGCCAGTATGATTAAATTTTGAATGTTAACTTATTTGATTAACAAATAAATAAATATAAAGTGGTGGGGGTCAGTTTTAGTTTACAACATGTTATAAACAAATCCCCCACTTTTTGCCATAGTACATTCCATATATTTCTCTAATCTAGAAATCATACTTGGGATATTTTTAAAAGGCCAGTATGATTAAATTTTGAATGTTAACTTATTTGATTAACAAATAAATAAATATGAAGTGGTGGGGGTCAGTTTTAGTTTACAACATGTTATAAACAAATCCCCCACTTTTTGCCATAGTACATTCCATATATTTCTCTAATCTAGAAATCATACTTGGGATATTTTTAAAAGGCCAGTATGATTAAATTTTGAATTTGACTATTTTCAGATTGTCATATTTTCAGATTTTTTTTCAAAATAAGATGGGCTTGCTTGTGCTATTCACAAGAAGAAATGCAATTAAATACAATAGCATTGCGTTTCCTTTATTTGATTAACAAAAAAATGGATATGAAGTGGGGTATCAGATTTGTTTTTTGTGTTATGAACAAATCTCCCACTTTTTGTCATAGTTTATTCCATGTATTTCTCTAATCTAGAAATCATAAACTGGGTTACTTTTGAAAGGCCAGTACGATTAAGTCCCACTATATGAGATTTCCACTTTCTAAGACGGACTAACTTTGGCTATTACTCAAGGTTTTAGTCATATTAACTTTTCAAATATCACCCAGTTTGTTATTTGTTACCTATTCTGATAACCCTACTGGTTGGCCATTAATATCTGATTAACAAACAAGTGGTTATTACGTGACGGTCAGTTTTATTTTACAAACATGTCATAAACAGATCTCTCACATTTTAGCACATTAGATTCCATATATTTGGGTTTGCTATGTTTTGGCATAACTCATTAGGCATTGCCAGTTTAGCATCAAATAAATAATTGGACCATCCAGTGTAGCCAATTCAACATCAAAACATTTCGACATCACTGTTTTTAAAAATGAATTAATATTTTTTGTAAGGAAAATGAAAACTTTAAACTTTTAATCAACATTTTTGTCATTTATTTTTAAAATCAAATGTTACACCTTTTTTTTTAAAGCTGATGAAATAATGTAAAATTGCAAAAACTGTATCATAAAAAAAGTATTCAAAAACTTAGTAAATTTTTTAATTTTAAAATTTACTTTTTCATTTCATAATAATGTGATTTTCAAAAATGAAAAATTTAAAGTTTAACCAGGCTTTAAATGCTATGCAAATTTCTAATTTTGGGCTAATTGGAATATTTGACAAGTAAAACTATTACAAATAGAATATCTAATTTGACTATTAAGAATGAGAGAGAGTTAACAACAGCAAGCCAAACAAGGTGACTTCTTAGTTATTAATCCAACACCAAAGTTCCCTTTACCAAAAAAAAAAAAAATCCCACTGAAATGGTAATGCCAAAATGTCCCATTTCCCATATATTTCTCTAATCTAGAAATCAAACTTAAAAAGCCTTTGAAATTCTATTACTATTAAATTTCAAAATTTTAACTTTAATTTTTGAAAATAAGCTGGACTGTTTAGGAGAAGTAAGCCAATTCATATTTAGCTTAATTTACAACTTCAGCAATCAATTAACATGAGACTTTTGACAAATATTACTGGCTGAAATGGGAAAATATATTTTTATTTGATAAGTGGAAATATTACACAAAAGAAGATTTGATTAAATTGATAATGCATATTGCCATTCAAGGTTTCATCAGATCTAGAAACAAAAGAATGAAATGTATGCATGTATGTTTGTTTAAATAAATAATCTAAATCTAAACTTATTTATAAATGGAGCTTTGTCTCTGTGTGTGTATGTGTGTGCGTGTGTGTGTGTATGTGTGTGTGTATGTGTGTGTGTATGTGTATGTGTGTGTGTGTGTGTGTGTGTGTATGTGTGTGTGTGTGCGTGTGTGTATGTGTGTGTGTGTATGTGTGTGTATGTGTGTGTGCGTATGTGTGTGTGTGTGTGTGTGTGTGTGTGTGTGTGTGTGTGTGTGTGTGTGTGTGTGTGTCCATTACCTATAGACTCCAAAACGACTGAACCGATTTTCTTGAAAATTTACACAGTTTTACTATAAGTGTCTGCAAGTGTTCTTAGCTAGGTTTTGTGTCGAGGTATCCCCGATAAATATTGAAAATCGATAATCGAAAAAATCGAGTTATAGAAGGAGTGGTCCGATTTTAATCAAATTAGATACACTCACAGACAAAGACATAAAAAATGATATTCAGAAGTTTCAAGGTTGCAGTTCTTATAATAGTGCAGAAAATCGATAATATATATATATATAAAAGACGATGTTTGTGTGTGTGTGTTTATTTGCCTGTATGTCTGTATTTTTTCAGCCCTTTTATTTTAGTTTTTGCTTCGCGTTTGGCTCTAAGTAGGTTCTTAGTCTCAGCCATGATACCATTTACTCAGAGGACTTATTTAGCCTTCAAAATTCAGTTTATGATGAAAAAAATTTATTTGATATCGATACCAGGAAATCAAAATTTGACTTACATCCATTCATTTTTCTTTCAGTCTACGGTTTCGCTTTAACTGGAAACAACTATTGCTTTTTAGTCTTTTGTGCCAATGTCCAAAGAGTCTGAGCTCCAGGACCATGGATTAATTTTAAAGTTTTCATTACACCCAAGCAATGCTGGGCTATACTGCTAGTGTAAGAATAATTATTAACGACTTTTTAAAAAGTCACTCTTTTTCTTCTTTTTTCACAAGAAACTCCAGCTTAGAGAATAAATAATAAGTTTTCATTACTTATTTAAACATCCATGAATATGCATACATACTTTTTACCCTTTTGTTTCTAGATCTGATAAATCTTTGAATGGTGAAATTCATTATCTATTTTATCAAATCTCTTTTCATGCAACATTTTCACTTATCCAATTTGAAACTTTGTTAGAATTTCAGTATGCTATTTAATAACATATATTTCTATGTATTGGACACTTCGACATGGTACTGACTTGATTAATTACAGCTGAGTAGTTAGTTTGATTCTCACTGGGTGCTCAATATGTGTGATCTTGTGCCACAACTAAGATATCATTTGGTTTTCACTCCGACTGAGCCATTTGAACAGAGGTTTATCCCTTGTTTCCTGTTTAAGATTGGGTTTCTGGTTATTTCTCTTTCACTCCTAGTAGCCTTAAGCCTCTTCTGTCTTAGTGGCATTATCTCCTTCCTTGTGATGAATTGATTAATAAAAAAAAATAAACATATTTCTATGTATCTTTATGTGACATCAAATATGCTATTAAAAATTTTCTAATTTTTTAATTGAAATCTCTTCAAATTTAAAAGTTTGAGTGCTCCATACTTACATCCTTGTGCCACATCTAAGCTACACTTTTGAAAAGGAGTAGAGTTTTATCCCTTGTTTCCTGTTTAGAATTGGGTTTCTGGTTTCTTCTAAAGTCAACTTCAACTCTATATTTCTAAAATCTCTGCTTAAACTCTGAAATCTTATTTACTAATTATTTTTTCTCTCAATAGGAGTAGATAGGTTTGCCTATCATCCAGTTTACAGCTCTCCCCTGTTTTTTTTTAACAGGGGTAGAGGTTTATCTCTTGTTTCCTGTTTAGAATTGGGTTTCTGGTTCCATCTAAAGTCTTTTCCTTCTCTTTCACTCCCAGTAGCTGCTTGCATCTTAGTGGCATTGTCGCCTTACTTAGGATAAATTTGATTAAAAATAAATTAAAAATTTCTATGTATCCTTATATGACATCAAATATGCTATCTAATTTTTTTTCTGCTAAAACATTTTCAGATTTTAAAAAAAGTATATGTTACTATTTTTTAAAGCTTGAAATATATATATTCACTATATGAGGCCAAGTAAAAAAAAAAACTAAAACAATGTTGCTATTGTTGCGATGTCAGTTTTGTTTGTAATGTGAAACTGAAATCTAATGTTTTATAAATATAAATGCTTTACTTTTATAAGCAAATAATAATAAATACTTTTACATGTTCATATATAAGTATGACAGGCATGTGAATATTAGAAAGGGTAAAATAATTAACACTGGCTGATGTTGCGAGTGATTCTATGACAACGTGATTCTATCCTGAAAAATGAGGTGTGTCGTTCTTTAAAAAGTATTTACAAGTCTGATGCAAAAGCAACAAATCAATTTGGTCACGTTATCCACAATATGAGGTCTGCTTGGAAAGTACCCAGCCATTTTGACTATTTTGAGGAGAACCAGTTATGCAGCCTTGATGTAAATTAGAAACCATGAACAGGCATTCTCCTGTAAGATTACTCAGTGTTGTTATTTAAACTCCAGATTTGGCTCTTGATGGCTTTAACTTTTCCCAAATCAACATTGAAATGCCGGGAATAAAATTAAGAAAAGGAAGCAAATGATGATGATCCCCAAAAGAGGATTAGTAGACTATTTTCAGTCTAAATTTATGGGATGAGAAGTTATCATAACATTATTTACAATCAGAGAGAACAATGGCCAAAATATTGGGATAATAATAACAAAGATGAAGATATTAGTCCAAATGTAAATAATGTAAATATACAATGCTTTAATGTTAGAATTTCAGAGAGGACTAGGAAGGCTGGAGAATGTTTCAGCTGAAATATAGTTATCAAAAAAAATAAAAATAAATAAGAAAAGGATACTAGTCTAAGTTTGAAGAATAATGGACAACATGTCATGAAAAAATTTCGGACTAGAAATGTTGGGGAAAGCAATAGTTGAAATATATTTATAAAAAAAAAAAAGATAAGTATGCTAGTCAAAGTTTGTAAAATAACTGACAATGTCTGATCTTAGAAGCTATTCTTCAAACTTAGACATCTGAAGAATAATTGAGCTTGCATTATCTTAGAATTTCCCACAAGACTAGGAAGGTTGGAGAATGCATCAGTTAAAATATAGTAGAAAAAAATATATATATACAGTGTAACCCTGATATAAGAGAGTTGTCAGGACCGGATACAAGTTCTCTTATATCCGAGTTTGGTCTATTTTATATACATTACCACAGGCTCTAATTTGGGACCAGATAAAATCTCTCTTATATCAGGTTTTCTTTTATATCATGGTTTGGTCTATTTTATATACATTACCACAGGCTCTAATTTGGGACCAGATAAAATCTCTCTTATATCCGAATTTCTCTTATATCTGGTTTATACTGTATATGATAAGGAATTTTAAGATGACACATGGTTAATTATTCTTCAAACTTAGATGTCTCAAGAATAAACTGATCTTGTGTCATACTAGAATTTCAGACAGAACTCTGAAGGTTAGAGAATGCATCAGCTGAAATATAGTACAAGCCACAAAAAAAAAAAATTGTAGGATAAGGAATTTTAAGATTACATATAGTCAGTTATACTTCAAAGTTAGACTCTGAAGAATAACTGAGCTTGCGTCATCTCAGAATTTCAGACAGAACTATTACGGTAGGATAATGCATCAGCTGAAATATAGTACCAAAAAAAAAAATCTGTGATGAGGAATTCTAAGATGATGCATGGTCAGTCACTTTTCAAGCTTAGACATGCAAAGAATAACTGAGTTTGCATCATCTTAGAATTTCAGACAAGACTAGTAAGGTTGGAGAATGCATAAAAAATCACAACATTAGTTTGAATGTTAATAGCAGAAAGAATGATTACAAGAAAGTCTTGAAAAATAGAAAGATTCCTCATTATAAGTGCGTGAAGTTACAAGATGAGTTTTTTGAAGAAAGCTGAGGAGGCACTGCCATAGCTAGCTTATTTTTAATTAAAATTAAATGGTTGATACTTCCTAAACAGACCTTGTTATATATATATATATATATATATATATATATATATATATATATATAATTTCTAAAGTATAGATGGATTCATTTTTTATTCAACATTTTTTTTACTTCAGCTCTTATTTTTGGTGGAAACTCGTATTTGAAATAGATGTCCCATTTTTATATTAAATAGTGTGTATTATGCCTGTCAACCTGTACATTTGGGAAATCTTAATAAAGAAATTACATTCTACTCTGATACTCTCTGTAGATGAACAGCAAAGCATACTGGATCAACTGATGGTTTCTTCTACAAAGGGGGACGCAATTTCAATCCCTGCTGGAGAGCACATTTACTTTATTAAGATTTCTTAATAAGAAATAGACAGGAAACTTAAAACACATACTTTAACATTTAGCACTTTGCATTGTTGATATTACTTCCCTTTCCACTGCATTCTTTTTCAAGGCCCTTCAATTGCAGTATCCTTATTCTCAATTTGACTCAGAGTTGTTTTCTGTTGCCATAGCAGGATATGGCAACACAACTATAAAATTCAAACAGTATTGTTCAAGGATCAGCGTCACCTTCAGTGGCAGGATAAACTTTTTTGTACAACATATGAAGTCAAATACAGAGTGATAAAGGTTAAAATAGAAAATAGGGCATTTATTACAAATATGAGTATCCACTATAACAGTGGTCGGCAACCCCTGGCCCGCAGGCCACATCCGGCCCTCGAGTGAATCTTGTTTGCTTGTCTGGCCTGCTACCTTACTTTGGACACGATATAAATAGAGGTAAACCAAACCAAAGTGACAGTTAATAGTCTGAATATATTGCATTGAATTTTTAAAAATTATTTCTTTTTACCTGGAGAATGTGCTTTACTTTTATTTTTTATTTGTAGGGATCACCAAAAATAGTGTATGGCCTCACTTTCACTTTTTCTGTGAAATTGCTTCCATGTGCGGGCACTTTGAAATGAATATAAAATAGTGTTTTCAACTGATTTTAATGGAATTTTTTTTCGATACTGATTTATGAAACATTTATTTTTAAGATGTAATATTTTTTTAACAAAATTTCCGTCAGATATTTTTTTCATGCTTTAGAAACCTGTTTTTTTATTGGATTGAGAAAGAGGTGAAATACTTTCTGCAACTCTGAAATTTTTTGCTTCCTGGTAGAGTTTCTTTTTTTTGTAAAAAAAAAAAAAAAAAAAAAAAAATCAAAATACGTTTTCCAAGGCAAAAGTTATCGAAAATAATTTCAAAATCATTTCAAAATTGTATTCACATATTTAATAACATGGTTCTCCTCCATGACACCGGAGCCATAGCTGTTTGGCTCACCTCCATGACTACATAACTTTTTGGCTCTCACTCTCCAAAAGGTTGCCGACCCCTGCACTAGAATGTTTGAAGTAATATGTATGTATGTATGTATATGTACATTGGTTTTCATATGTGGGTATGTAAAGAAAAGCTGAAATTAACAAACAGGTTAAAGGCAGGACTTTAAAGATAGACTAAATACATGTTCAATTTTTTTCTTTTTACATAGAATATATATATATATATATATATATATATATATATGGTGGTTCATAGGTAGGTATAGAAAAGAAAAGCTGGAATTAACAAACAGGTTAAAGGCAGGACTTCAAACAAGAGACCAAACACATTTTCACTTTTTCTTCTTACATAAAAAATAGCACAAAAATAAGTCTTCAACATCTGTTACTACTATAATGAATAAATGATATGATATTAGAAAATGTAACTTTTATAATGTGCTCCACAAACACACACACACACACACATATATATATATATATATATATATATATATATATATATATATATATATATATATACACTAGGTATGTTCTATCAGAAAATACACTAGGTATGTTCTATCAGAAATGTTGTTTCCTTATTAATTCCAAGAATTTATTTTTGAGAAAATGGATGCAAGTCAAGTAGATGTCCATTTTGGTATTGCTATGGTTATAATGGATGTCATTACACTAAGACCAATGTTTCTTAAGAGCAGTAAAGACCATAAATTTAGTTATATGTGAACAGTGAAAAGCTAAAGAAGAATAAGAGAAAAGAAAGCCATTTGATTGGCTGATTACTGAATACAAGCACAACCTGATTAGTTGATTAATGTATTGATGCTGGTGGGCATTTTGAAAAATGGATTACACCCCCCACTGCCACCACTAACCACCAATACCACCAAATATATATATATATATATAATTAATCAAATTAAAAAAATAAACAAATAAAATGGAAAAAAATGATTAAAATTTCAGGAATTGATGAGGAAACAACTATTTTAAAAAAAAAGTCAATCAAATCCAATTTGGTCAGGATTTACCAAAATGTTTGAACAATTGTAAAAAGGCAATTTAATTTTTTTTTTTTAACCTGATCTCATATTTTGGAGACATAATGACCTTGAAACTTTTGACAACAATAATACTTTTTTTTTTGTAGCTGTAGAAAAAAAGTAATACAAATATTAAAAACAGAGAAAATAATTTAGAATACTCATCAAAAAAACATTTGCTTCACTACAGAACAACTTACGACACTGTTGCCACATAGCCACATTTACCATTTTCATAACTTTTATATCATATCAACCATGTCATAATCATTGTCAATAATATTTTGTATTTTACTCTATTGTTGTACATGTTTACTGCATTATTTTATTTGTTTTTACTACCTTTGTTGTGAAATGTATTTTTTTTAATTCATTTAAGAAATGAGATCAGGAAAAAAATAACCTTACGGAATTTTTTTTTATACAGATAAAAATAAAAATAGTCAACAGTGAGATCTGAATAAAAGCCTGCATCAGATCGTCGGTGTTGCCCTCCTCCCACAGAGGTGCCAGTAAAACCTGACCCCTTAAAAAAATAGAAATAACAAAAAACAGAAGCAGCTTGGTCTAGGCAACATTGACGACAAAAGAACAAAACAATTAAAAGCATAATGTTTTCTCCTGGATGCATATATATGTATATAATATATATACAAATACATATAGAAAAGGAACTCATTTGTCTGGCTCATGGCAGGGCCTGCCAATGTCTCTCAGTCAAAAAGCAAAAAAAAAAAAAAAATTTGATTTTATAGTTTCATCTGCTCAGCAGAGTATAGACTAGAGAAAAAAATTTTATTAAAGATTTCTCACTTCATTTTTGTGTAATAATAATAATTTGATAATTTCAATTAAAAAAAAATGTTTAAAATAAGCAAGCAGCAGGACTAAATGTACATATTCAAATATTAATACCAACTTTAATAATAATATCAGGCTAAGTTGATATTAATCTACAGTATTCCTATATTTTATATGTATTTATGTTGTATAGACATTGCAATCTGAAGGAGACTGCTTGCTATAGTAAAGAGTTTTCTTTAAGCTCAATATGTCAGAAGAGTATCAGTTCAGCAATATTAAATGTGAAAATGAAACTTACAGATTTTCAAGAAGATCTGAACGAAAAGATGAGTATACCTAAAAAGAAAGGGCAATTGAACCATACTGGACTGTGAAGTTCTGTGTGGCCAACTAGACAAAAGTACAGCGGATCAGGTGGTAATTTCCTCTACAAAAAGAGGGACACAGTTTCAAAACTCTGCCGAGGGGCACATTTTCTTCATGAAATTTCTCAAACAAGCAAGAGGCAGGTAGATGTAATTCACACTGATTTAAAAAAAGAGTAGGGTGTCTACTGAAACACATATATCAACTAAAAGGCAACATTTGGGTAATCAGAAATAATAGATGAAAAAGATGGAAAAACTGATTAGCAATAAATTTCATTCCCAGAAGAAAATTCTTGCCCGAAGAAGTTATTTCTCTGGATGAAACATTAATAAGTTTTTCAACTTATTATTCATTTACCCACTATCTATCTATCTATCTATCTATCTATCTATCTTTCTCTCTCTCTCTCTTTATATATATATATATATTATCCTACGTTTATCTTCAGCAAAAAAAGCAACATGTAATAATACTGGAAAAATTAAATAAAAAATTAATAAAATCTTCCTTGTCGGTCATTTTTAATGAAACATGTTTAAATGAAAGATTGCTAACCAACACACACACACTAAATGTACATATTATCCTACGTCTATGGCATGCCTCAGAGTTTCATGTGTTATGCAATCATCAGGTGCGTATTTCAAACTGACACTTTAATAGATTTTAGCACAAGTTCGCTCGATGTTTATGGGAATTCAATCTTATAAAGTTGAGTTACTGTTTTTTTAATAACAAGATTAAAAACTTAAATATTCTAAAATATTACATGTAGATAAAAATTTTAAATTTCAATTAAAAATTAAAATTTAAAATTAGAATAAAAAATGTTAGAATAATAAAATTCAGGGAGAAGAAATCAAAGGGGCATAAATCATGAAATGTAATAAAATTAAATATTCAAATATTAAATGTAGATAAAAAATTATAATTTTTAAATTTTTAAATAAAATAAAATAAAACAAAAATGAAAATGAAATTAAGAATTAAAAAGTAAAATTTAGAATTAAAATTAAAAATTAAACAATGTAGGGAGCAAAAATAAAAGGAGTTTAATTGTTAAAAGTAATATTGTGAGAGAAAGAAAGAGGGAAAGAAAGAGGCAAACATATAGAGGAATCTATATCAATCTGAGTTTAAGAATATAAGTATTTTTTTCTATGACAGCATGTGGTCATTAAATCACTTTTTTATTAAGTAAATTCAGTTTACTGATATGCTTTAAGATGAAAAGCTTTTCTAAAAGGCATAGATTACATTTATCTCTTTTTCCATTGTAATGTTTGGATTTAGCTACAATATTCCAGGTAATAATTGGGTTCTTACTGTTGTTTTTTAATTTCCAATAATGTGTAGATAAAGCAGTACTTTTGCTGTATTTGCTGTTGTTTAAAGACAGCATGTGGTTGGTTAAATCTTATCTTCTACCTGTTAGAAGTGCTTTCAAAGTAAAATTTAGTATCGTTATCATCTGAATGAATTCAAGCTCTATAAACAATACTTTTGAACATACATACATATGCTCTATCTCTGATATTGAGCACTTTTACCCATAAATATAGCATACCTACAAACTATATTTTCCTATTTTGTCAATTAATTTTATTATATATATATATATATATATATATATATATATATATAACGAAAAACAACAGTAGCTTGTTGGATTGAACTACAGTGAAGCTAGTAATAAAAAGTGCTCAATACAAAGCAGAGTATACAAAATTACAATAAAAGTGCAGAATAAAAAATAAAACCAGCACTACTTAAGTTTCTCCATTGAACTGAAGGATCCTCAGGCTGGGTTCAATCTTACTTCTACTTTGCTCATGGAGTTGGCCTTAATCACAGAGAAGTAAATAGGCAAATGAAATGTGGTGCTGCAGAAGGATGCTGAGGATACGATGGACCGAACATAAGAGCAGCGACAAGGTTTTAGAGAGGATGGAAATGAAAAGAGTACGAATACGTAACATCAGGAAAAGACAGCTAAAGTTTCTGGGACACATAATGAGGAAGGAGGGCTTGGAGAATGTGAACTCACAGGACACATAGAGGGAAAAAGAGACAGGGAAAAGCAATGCATGACATAGTTGATGGGCTTAGGTAAATAGATGACAGAGCAGGGTTTTGAAGAAAAATCAAGAGAAAAGTCGTTAAAAGCTTCAAGGGATAGGGGTATGTGGAGAGCCATGATCACCTACATCCTGAAGGAACATGGTACATAGAAGAAAAATAATTTTTTTTTCTGAAAGTGATTCTTATCTGGATTTCATATTGGAAATTAGAAAAAAAAACAAATATATATATATATATATATATATATATATATATATATATATATATATATACAGTACTGTGCAAAAGTATTAGGACAAGAACTATTTTATCTTTTATGAGGCATCAAAATAAAGTTTAAAATCACCCCTGTCCTAACACTTTTGCACACTACCGGTAGTGTGCAAAAGTATTAGGACGGGAGTGATTTTCCTAAAAATCTCACTGAAATTCAAATACACGGTGAAAAGCCAATTAAATTGCTAATAAATATTGATTATTTAAAACCAGGTGTAAAAGAAATGTATTAAAAAGAAGTTATATTTAATTTTTCCTATTTTCTATTAAACAAGTTATTTTGAAACTACTCATTATTCTATTATCCTTGGATATGACTGACTTTTTCTTTTTCCCTCCCTCGAATTGATAAATCTAATGTTACTTTGCAAGACACACTTTGGGAACAAATACAAGCTGCTTGGCATGAAATACCATTAGATACATTGAAGAAGCTTGTGATGTCAATGCCTGTCAGAATGAAGGCTGTGATCAAAGCAAAAGGCTATTATACTAAATATTAAACTTATTTTGTAACAAGTATTTTTTTTCTTGTTAAAGCATTTGTTGAGTAAATCAAATAAACTTACTTTAATTAAATTGTTTATTTTCTGTCAATATGCCTCATAAAAGATGAAATAGTTCTTGTCCTAATACTTTTGCACAGTACTGTATATATATGTTGTAATTTTGTTTTTACAATAGTTTATAAAAGCATTATATCACTACACAAAAATATTAAACTACTCTTTCTAAAAGTAAATGCATAAACAGTAGTTTTTTAATCTATATGTTATTTCACTTCCTTATAATATATATATATATATATATATATAACTTCTAGGGTTATTTTTAGTGGATATTCATATTTGAAAAAGATGCCCCACATTTTATTTTAAAAAGTGTGTATTACATCCATCAACCAGCAGTCTGTGCACTCTAGAAAGTTTTATTAAGATTTCTCAAATGTTCAGAGCAAGACTTTCAACAAAAAATCCTGGCGAGTGAGAAATTATGAAACTTCAAGTTGACTACAATAAGTACTGAACTTTATTATTTTTTATTTAAAAAGAGCCGACAAGGTCTGTCTGTTTAATTTATTACATTTTTCCATAGTTAACAAGTAGGCAGCCATTATCTATCATTTACTTACATATGTGTTTATCAAAGTTACTTTAATTTTCTTTTTAGTTTTTATCAACAATTTTTTCTTTGCAAAAAGGGAATCTTGTCTGTCTGTAGGAAATTCATATTTCTTATTTTTGTTCAAGTAGTTTTGACTTTCGCAGCCATTATCAAAAAGTGATGAGGTGTCTGTGTGGGTGTTAGAATTCCTTCTTCTGCATCCTGGTAATCTTAATGAAGCTGGACGTTTGAAATCATCAAGGAATTCTTGTCAGTTCTTTTTCATCAAACTTGTTTGGATGAATATTTGCTCCTTAAATATACCTTATTCATGTATATATATATATATATATATATATATATATATATATATATATATATATATGAAATGATTTTTTTGAACATTATTTTTGATCAATACTCGTATTTAAGTCAATATTTTGTTTTTACTCAAACAGTAATAACATTTCCGTTATACCCAATGATGTATAGGGCAGCGTTTTTGCTGTTTCTGTAACAAACTGCTTTTTATAGAGCAAGGTTGTTAGCCCTGGGCCCAACCCCCAATCCTGGAGGAAGGTGATTTTCTAAGCATAGCTTAGACGTGACACATGGCTGAAAGTAGGGGGTACCCAGTGAGGATCGAAGTCACTACTTAGTTATAATGATTCTAGCGAGACAAGCTTGCTAACCATTACACCACGCTGAGGTGCCCAATCAAACAGTATTATATATTTATTTCTACCGGCCTGATTATTTACGACAAATTTTTATTACGAAAATGTGTGTCATTCGACAGGAATTTTCATAATAAAATTTATCATAAATGATCAGGCCGGTAGAAATAAATACTGTTTGATTAAAAACTGAATATCTACTAAAATACGAGTATCGATCAAAAATAATGTTAAAAACAAACCATTTCAAATTGTCAGTTGTTTATAACTAAGTTTCGTTAATCTTCGGTAATTTCCGAATGCACACACATACAAGATTCCCTGCTTAAGAAGATAAATTGTTGATGAAAAAAAATATATATATATAAGTAACTTTAAAAAATACATGTAAGTAAACAGTAGATAATGGCCAACTTTATGTTTCTGAGTACATCTGTCTGCTTGGGAAGATAGACAATCCCTGTTGCAGATGTCTGCTCAGGCACATTTGTGTTTCATCAACACCCACAAAGCCTACCTGTGGACAACTATGTTGAGTAGACCTTAGTTACAGTTTCTGTGAGAGAGAGAGAGAGAGAGAAAGCACATAATGTAGTGTGATCAATTTCAAAAAGTTTAGTATGTGGAATCCCTCAGTCACAAAAACTTGTGACTTTGTGCCAGCACAGTCATTTGATGGTTTCTAAATAGTTTCATTTATTCAATAGATATTTCGATGTTTAATCAAATCCTCATCAAAAAATTAATAGCTTGAAGATGAATTAAATAAACACTGAAATATTAGTATTTATCTATACTTCTGAGATAAGGTAGTATTAATATTATTTACACTGTTCAGACTATTGTTCTCAACTTTATTGCAATGTTTACAATGTTTCAGCTGTTGTACACTCCAACCTTCTTCAGGTGCTAGAAATTATGAACCAAACCCGGTTCTCAAGGACACAATGCTCAGTGGATATAGGTGTTGGTTAGTTCCAGTGACTTGACCCAAAGAGTTGTAAGTTTAATACCTGGCTACAGCAGTGATGAACAAATAACTTAGAGAGTTGAGTTAAAGGGAGATAACTATATTGCATCTAGAAGCAGCATCGCACATGGAATGAGAATTATATACCCTAGCAATCAAAATAAAAGGTTTGGTTCAAAATTCCTAGCACCTAAAGAAGGCCGGAGTATACAATGGCTGAAATGTCGTAAACATGGCAATAAAAATGAGGACAACAATCTGAACAGTGTAAATAATATTGAAATATTAATATAATCTACCAGCCTTCTTGGTTGTTAATCTCCTAATCAAGGATTTGATGGTCAAATTTGACCATCAAATCCCTGATTTTCATCTAAAAATAAATTTTTTATTTTCAAATTTAAGAATTAAGGCTTTAATCATCATTTTTTTTTTTTCTTTTTGATTCTACTCGTATTTTAGATATATTTTTTTTTTTAATCATATCACCCCAAGCAAGGCAATAATGCCACTGATGCGCAGGGGGCTACGTAAGGGTAAAAAGAATGGAAAAGAGAAAGCCGGAAACCACATCCTAAACAGGAAACAAGGGATGGGCCTCTTCACCTGTTCAATAGACGTGGGTGGAGTGTGAACCGGGCGATAGTTTACTCTATCTCCTCCAATTATATAGTGAGTTGTTTTGGATGGGAAAATAATGACAGTATTAAGTGAAATAAGGAGTTAAAATGGTTTCAACTACCAGAAGGGGAAGATATATTTATCTGGCTTCCCCTACTGGAGTGAGATGTGACACAAGGTCAGTTTTTAAAGTGAGGAACATGAGTGTGGGTGCTTGGGTCAGTGATTACCCAGCCCCCACATACACTCTAATTAGGAAGTACTGCCTTTAAATATTCTGTAAATATACATCCATGATAACTTGATTAAATGCTGATTACCTACAGTTCTTTTTGTGTTATTTTTCTGTTAATTTTTTTTTTTTTGTTTCATCGAATGGGCTCCTAATAATATTGACCCTCTTCGTTATTGTTTACGTAATTTTGGAAAGCCACTTTTCCCACAGCGGTCAGTCTTTATGCCAACCAGTTTAACACAACAAAGGAAAATATTTCAAAGTATGCACATTAGAAACTTCAGTTTTTGTTCGGAATGAGTTTTCTCTTTCGATGGTTTTATTTTTCGCATATTTTTTTTTCACAAAACATCCAGCAGCCTCTTACCCAGAAAATTAGTCTGAATAAACAGATGTATAACAATAATACATAATCTCACTAGATTCAAACCGTACTAGCTACCATACCTTTTGTTGGACACAGACGAGCAACCAGCCTCAAAGCTGAACAAGAATCAAATCTCATAGCCTATTTAAATAGAGAAGGAAAAAAATATTGGCAACAAAGATAAAAGATATCAGTACAAATGAAGTCATAACTGATGCCATTTTACAAATATGAAAACATATTAGCCATTGACAGTTTAAAAGTCTTTTCATAAGGCATGAATTGAATAAACCATTTTTCAGTACTGTGGGGCATTGTCACAGCTTTAGTACCATGGAATTTTCAAACACTCCCAATAAAAATATTATAAATATATCACATAACATATATCTTATATATATATGTAAAAATTCAGATATAAATAATTATATATCTAAAGACTATAGATAAAAGAAAAGAAGAAAAAAGTTTCCGTTTGTCACTTATTTTAGATACATCTCTATCTATCTATGTATCTATCTATCTATAAATATGTATGTGTGTGTGTGTGTGTGTGTGTGTGTGTGTGTAAAAATTTAGATGTAAATAAAATACATCTGTAAAAACTATGAATAAAAGAAAGGGTTTTCATCTTTTCTTTTAGATACATTTCTATCTATCTATCTATCTATCTATCTATCTATCTATCTATCTATCTATCTATCTCAGTCTGTTTATATCTATCAATCTATCTATGAGATATATCTATCTAAAAAAAAAAACTTGCTCCAATGAAAATGAATATAAAAAAAAATTGGGAAGTATAAGCAGTCAGTTGAATTTTCGATACCCCCTGAAGAGTGGACGGATGGGTTCATCCACAAAACTCTAGAGTCAATATGCTGAAGGTAACATTAATCAGCTAAGTGAAAAACCTTTATTTTTAGTAATTCTATCTATCTATCTATCTATCTATCTATCTATCTATCTATCTATCTATCTACGTGTGTGTGTATGTGTGTAGGTACTCAAATGAAAATAAAATATATCTGTAAAAACTAAATAAAAGTAAAGGTTTTCCTCTTGTCTTTTCTTATAGATATATCTCTATTTATCTATGTATGTATCTACTGTAAATACTATTGCATCTCAGAAATATAGACAATGATTTTTTTTAACTGTATATAATAAATTGGAGAAGATAGGTCTGCTTGTTGTCTAGTTCATACTTTTCCCAGTTTTTTTAACAGAAGCAGAAGTTTATCCTTTGTTGCCTAATTCGGATTTTAGTTTCTGGTTCCTTGCAAATTCTACTTTAACTCTACACTTCTAAACTCTGAAATTTTTACTATTTATTTATTTTTCCCCTCAATAAGCGTAGATAGGTTCCCCTATTGTCTAGTTCACACTCCTCCCTAGTATTTTAAACAGTAAAAGAATTTTATCCCTTGTTTTTTTTTTTTAGATTAGGTTTCTGGTTCCTATTAAAGTCTTTTCTTTCTCTTTCACTTCCAGTAGCACCTTGTGTCTTAGTGGCATTATTACCTTTCTTGGGGTGAATTGATTAAACAGATGTAATTATAATTTATTTATATGTTTGTTTTTATGTACTTTTATTTAATTTTGTTTAATTACTAAATTATTATATTTTATTTTGTTTATTAATTAAATTGAGTCATTTAGCATCTGCTATAGTTTACCTTTCCTTACACAGTAAGTATGTATTTTGGAATAGTTTACAGTGTTCTCTAATTCAAAATTTGAAAACTTAATGATATTTTTTCTCCATGTTACTTCTGTGTATAAAAACTGGGGTCACACTTGTTTGGATAAAATTTCTCAAGGAATAAAACATTCCAGCAAGGAACAATATATGCTGACAGAAAAAATTGGCCTCTCATCTTTTCTTTTATATATATGTTACGGAAATTAACAAATTTTAACGAAACTTGGTTATAAACAACTGACAATTTGAAATGAATTGTTTGAACATTATTTTTGATCGATACTCATATTTAAGTAGATATTGTTTTTAATGAAACAGTATTATATATATATATATATCTACTGGCCTGATTATTTACGAAAAATTTTTATTATGAAAATGTGTGTGTCATTCGGCAGGATTTGAACCTGCGACCCCTATCTACATAGGTCTAAAACGTTGCCAGATCAAATGCTTCCCCTATGTAGATAGGGGTCGCAGGTTTGAATCCTACCAAATGACACACACATTTTCGTAATAAAAATTTATCGTAAATAATCAGGCCAGTAGATATATAATACTGTTTAATTAAAAACAGAATATCTACTTAAATACGAGTATCGATAAAAAATAATGTTCAAACAATTCATTTCAAATATATATATATATATATATATATATATATATATATATATATATAAGAAAAAAGTGCTAGAAGTTGTGAATGTTTTGTTTAAACTGTAGATTTATTGTTATTAATATTACTTGCTTTTTGTATAATATATTAAGTGTCCATGATGGTATTTGTGTCACTACACGTGTTTTGAGTCCAAAGTTGACTCTCTTCATGTGAATAAACTTGTGACTTTACATATCAGGATCCATCTTTGTGTGTGTGTGTGTGTGTGTGCATGTGTGTGTGTGACAGGATAAAGAACAAATAGTTTATCAATCTAACATGTTTCCCTTTTATTAAAGATTCATCAGAAGATTTCATTAGAAGTGAAACATGTTAAATTCATAAAGGTCACCTATTTGTTTGTTATCCTATCATTCTGTCAGATTCTGATCCATATTTTATATATATATATATATATATATAATAAGTAATTTAAACCGTCTTGTAACCCGGCGAGAACTACTTCGTGGGTTAAATAATGGGAGAGAAAAAAAAGAAACAAACACTGCACAAGAACAATATGTCTAGTACCCATTAGAAAGAAAAAAAAAACCCAAGACGAAACCTTAACAATAAAGTGCTCGATACGAAAGTAGTGCGAGAATACAATACGGTATTCTCACTCTACTTTCATACTTTCGTATCAAGCACTTTATAGTTAAGGTTTCGTCTTGGTTTTTTTTTTCTTTCCAACGGGCACTAGACATATTGTTCTTGTGCAGTGTTTGTTTCTTTTTTTTCTCCCCCATTATTTAACCCACAAGGTAGTTCTCACCAGGTTACAAGACAGTTTAAATTACTGTTAAGTTAGCATGTTTAGTCTGTTATTATTAGTGTTGCCTTACTGTGATTAAGTTCATTATATATATATATATATATATATATATATATATATGGTGTATGGTTAAATTGTCGGCATTATATATTTTTAATTTTGCATATGGATGCTGTTTGTTTTTGATTTTGTCAACTGCACAGTATAGTATAGTCAGTTGGGCACCGTCTGTGAGAAAAAAAGCATCATGACACAATTCACTCCACCAGAAATTTGGAAATGGTAAGCTGAATTGCTAGTCATTTGCGTTTGAAGCTCCAATATGAACATTTCAGAATGCTTGCATGTCAATCTGAAGACAGTGCAGAAGATTCAGAGTTGGATGAGTCTAATGGTGATTATGAAAGTGTTTAGAGTGACCACTAGTAATGGTGAAGTTATACCTCTATTTATCTTACCACAAGGCCACAGACTCATCACAGGGGCTTAAATCAAATGCCTTGAGGAGTTAGTTCTGCCCTGGGTCAAGAGGGTGGCTGCTGGAAGACCGTATGTCTTGAAACAGGACTCTGCACCATACCACACAAGCAGAGAACCCAGTCATGGCTGTCAGACAATTTCAGCAACCACATCACCTTTTACATCTGGCCACATAACTCCCCAGACTGTAACCCCCTTATTAATATGTGTGGGGCGCAGTTGAGCGAGAGGACAACAAAAGTTGTAACACCAAAGAGGAAATGAAGGCAAGGATTATGGCAACATTCACCAACTTGTACAAGATGACTGTCCAGAAAAGATGCAGAAGATTCCAAAGTCGTCCGGAGGTCATAGTTGAAGCCAATGGTGATTTTATTGAATAAATTTACTTTTTAGTATTTCAAGAAATTTTTGTGCAATTTTGATGAATATATCTGTTAAAATGAGATGCCCGTGTTATTTTCATTTTTGCATAGTTTTATATATATATATATATATATATATATATATATATAAACTATGTAAAAAATGAAAATAACATCACTCATTCAAAAATGAATTAGAGCACTCTAGCTATTGGGTATGTTTATACGCGCTAAAAAGTCTGCCTTCTTCCACCGGATGCTTGTGGCCTAGGGGTAGAATCGCCGACTGACGCCGATTCGGTAGGATTTCAATCCTGGATTAGGAAGTGATCGGAGTCTAACTGTACTGATGAGCTGTGATACAGCGAAACAGATCTGTCTGCGGATGACTATAGTTTATACATATATATATATATATATATATATATATACACACACACACACACACACACACACACACACACACACACACACACACACACACACACACACATATATATATATACACACACACACACACACACATATATATATATATATACACACACACACACACACACATATATATATATATATATATATATATATATATATATATATATTAGTTGAATGTTTTATGCTATAAAAAAATTTTTTTTTAAGTTTTATTATGACAATTTGAAGTAGAAACCTAAAACTAAAAAAGATGACTTGTGTATGTAAAATTTGATTTCTTTTTATTTTAAGTATAATTTTTAAAACAGTTTATCAACTACCTGTCTCCTCTTCAACTATTTTTTCACATTCCAGGCTATGAACAAGAATTTTACTGTGATCTTTGCATTACAGACTATGTATACTTTATGGTTTTATTATTCTAATTCATACAAGTATTATAACAAAAACCAGTTGCAGTTACTTGACTGGGGTCTTCAGAAAACTGTTTGTTTTTTGTTGCTATAAATGTTATTTTTAGTGGGATACATATATTTGATTTGCTATCCCTGGTTTTATTTTATTAAACAGTGAAACTAATAACAACTGGACTTTAGTAGGACTTCTCAATTTCAGCCAGTTGTTATTAATTTCAGCCAGTTGTTATTAATTTCACTGTTTAATAAAATAATAAAACATGAATAATAACTCCAACACTTGTGCCCACTAAAAATAATATTAAGTGTCCATAATGGTATTTGTGTTGCTACATGTGTTTCAAGTCTAAAGTTGACTCTCTTCAGGCAAATAAACTTGTGACTTATATCGAGATTTGTTTGTGACACAAGTACCATTATGGACACTTAGTATATCATACAAAAAGCAAGTAATATTAATAATAATAGCAACAATAGACCTGCCAAATCTAAACTTATTTATAAATGAAACAAAATGTTCACAACTTCTTGCACTTTTTCTGATATATATATATATTAGGAAAGAAAAGAATATTAATAAAAGTTTTGAATTTAAAAATGTACTTTTTTTGGACAGTATTTGTTTATTTTTATTATTGTATTTTATATTTCAGACCGCCCTTGGTTCTTCATCAGAAACGAGTGATTTTTAAATTTGAATTAGAAACGTATTTCATGATAGCGTCCGAATATTTTTTTTGTTTACATCACGTGGTGTGTTTATTCACAACATGCGGCACATATATATATATATATTTTAAGGAAAAATATGAAGTGGAAAAAAAGATGAAATATGTCACATCAAAAATTTTTTTCCACTTTGTCACAGATTTTCCTAAAATTATTCTGATATGTAAAAATTATAAAATAGTGAAATTAATATCAACCAGCCAACTAAACTTCTACTAAAGTAAAAGTGTGCCTCTAACACATGCAACCATATGAAATGTTTATCGCAATAAGAAATAATGTTGGTTAAAAAAAGGTACTTTGAAAAATTAAAGCTGTTTGTCTGATCCTGTAAAATTAATTTCTCACTGAGGACAGTGCTGAGGATTCGGAAAGTCTTCAATGAGTCTAATGTAAATCACGAAGATGTTTGGAGTGATCACTAGTCATGGCTCCATTCATCTTCTCACAGGGCCCACACAACACAGAGGCCTAAGGAAAAAAAAAATTTTGTTGGATGCTGAAACACTCCATGGTACTAACAGAAGGTTATTAAGGATAGCTATTATTACAGATAGACTTTATGGTCATGTGCTTGGAATTCTCACAAATTTGTGACTAAAACCATGAACTCCTTGTAGTTACTTGAAAGAGGTATGTAGAAAGCTGTTTAACTGCTTAGGAAAATTTGACTTGCCACTTGCTAAATATCAAGTAAAATTTTGGTAGGGAGTCCAAACACCACCACAGTACTAACGGAGGGTTAAATAAACTGAAGCGCCAAAAAAAAAAAAAAATTCAACAAGCAAGACTCAAACCAGGTGGATCAATAAAATTTGCCAAATCTAAACTTATTTATAAATGAAACTTTGTCTGTGTGTGTCTGTGTGTGTGTGTCTGTGTGTGTGTGTCTGTGTGTGTATCCGTTACCTATAGACATTGAAATAGCTGAACTGATTTTCTTGAAAATTTGCACAGTTGTACTATAAGCGTCTGCGAGTGTTCTTAGCTAGGTTTTGTGTCGAGGTACCCCCAATAAATATCGAAAAAAATTGGGTTATAGAAGGAGTGGTCTGATTTTAATCAAATTTGATACACTCATAGACAAAGACATAAAAAATGATATTCAGAAGTTTCAAGGTTGCAGTTCTTACAATAGTGCAAAAAATCGATAATATATATATATATATATATATATATAAATCAAAATTTGACTTACATCCATTCATTTTTCTTTCCTTCTACGGTTTTGCTTTAACTGGAAACTTTTTAGTCTTTCGTGCCAACATCCAAAGAGTCTGAGCTCCAGAACCATGGATTAGTTTTAAAGCTTTCATTACACCCGAGCAATGCTGGGCTATACTGCTAGTCTTTCATATATCTAGGAAACAAAATATATTCTACTGAAAAGGATGTGAAAATTGGCATAGCTAAAGCCTCGGATGCCTTGAATGAAATGGATGTAATCTGGAAATCTGATTTATCAGACAACCTCAAGGGGGATTCTTTGGCGCCACTATAGAGGCAGTATTAATGTATGATGATACTACTTGGACATCAACTAGAACCCCTGAGCATAAGCTTAATGGAAACAATACTTGGATGCTGAGAGCTATTCCTAACATCTCTTGGAGACAAAATCCAACTAAATCACAACTCTATGTACCAATCTTGGATAGTTCTACAATCTTAAACCCTAGAGTCCGAGCTTGATAAAACCTACACTTGGATGCTGAGAGCTATTCCTAACATCTCTTGGAGACAACATCCAACTAAATCACAACTCTATGTACCAATCTTGGATAGTTCTACAATCTTAAACCCTAGAGTCCGAGCTTGATAAAACCTACACTTGGATGCTGAGAGCTATTCCTAACATCTCTTGGAGACAAAATCTAACTAAATCACAACTCTATGTACCAATCTTTGATAGTTCTACAATCTTAAACCCTAGAGTCTGAGTTTGATAAAACCTACACTTGGATGCTGAGAGCCATTCCTAACATCTCTTGGAGACAAAATCCAACTAAATCACAACTCTATGTACCAATCTTGGATAGTTCTACAATCTTAAACCCTAGAGTCCGAGCTTGATAAAACCTACACTTGGATGCTGAGAGCTATTCCTAACATCTCTTGGAGACAACATCCAACTAAATCACAACTCTATGTACCAATCTTGGATAGTTCTACAATCTTAAACCCTAGAGTCCGAGCTTGATAAAACCTACACTTGGATGCTGAGAGCTATTCCTAACATCTCTTGGAGACAAAATCTAACTAAATCACAACTCTATGTACCAATCTTTGATAGTTCTACAATCTTAAACCCTAGAGTCTGAGTTTGATAAAACCTACACTTGGATGCTGAGAGCCATTCCTAACATCTCTTGGAGACAAAATCCAACTAAATCACAACTCTATGTACCAATCTTGGATAGTTCTACAATCTTAAACCCTAGAGTCCGAGCTTGATAAAACCTACACTTGGATGCTGAGAGCCATTCCTAACATCTCTTGGAGACAAAATCCAACTAAATCACAACTCTATGTACCAATCTTGGATAGTTCTACAATCTTAAACCCTAGAGTCCGAGCTTGATAAAACCTACACTTGGATGCTGAGAGCTATTCCTAACATCTCTTGGAGACAACATCCAACTAAATCACAACTCTATGTACCAATCTTGGATAGTTCTACAATCTTAAACCCTAGAGTCCGAGCTTGATAAAACCTACACTTGGATACTGAGAGCTATTCCTAACATCTCTTGGAGACAAAATCTAACTAAATCACAACTCTATGTACCAATCTTTGATAGTTCTACAATCTTAAACCCTAGAGTCTGAATTTGATAAAACCTACACTTGGATGCTGAGAGCCATTCCTAACATCTCTTGGAGACAAAATCCAACTAAATCACAACTCTATGTACCAATCTTGGATAGTTCTACAATCTTAAACCCTAGAGTCCGAGCTTGATAAAACCTACACTTGGATGCTGAGAGCTATTCCTAACATCTCTTGGAGACAACATCCAACTAAATCACAACTCTATGTACCAATCTTGGATAGTTCTACAATCTTAAACCCTAGAGTCCGAGCTTGATAAAACCTACACTTGGATGCTGAGAGCTATTCCTAACATCTCTTGGAGACAAAATCTAACTAAATCACAACTCTATGTACCAATCTTTGATAGTTCTACAATCTTAAACCCTAGAGTCTGAGTTTGATAAAACCTACACTTGGATGCTGAGAGCCATTCCTAACATCTCTTGGAGACAAAATCCAACTAAATCACAAATCTATGGACCAATCTTTGATAGTTCTACAATCTTAAACCCTAGAGTCTGAGTTTGATAAAACCTACACTTGGATGCTGAGAGCCATTCCTAACATCTCTTGGAGACAAAATCCAACTAAATCACAACTCTATGTACCAATCTTGGATAGTTCTACAATCTTAAACCCTAGAGTCCGAGCTTGATAAAACCTACACTTGGATGCTGAGAGCTATTCCTAACATCTCTTGGAGACAACATCCAACTAAATCACAACTCTATGTACCAATCTTGGATAGTTCTACAATCTTAAACCCTAGAGTCTGAGTTTGATAAAACCTACACTTGGATGCTGAGAGCCATTCCTAACATCTCTTGGAGACAAAATCCAACGAAATCACAAATCTATGGACCAATCTTTGATAGTTCTACAATCTTAAACCCTAGAGTCTGAGCTTGATAAAACCTGCACTTGGATGCTGAGAGCCATTCCTAACTTCTCTTGTAGACAACATCCAACAAAATTACAGTTCTATGGACCAATCTTTGATATTTTTGTCTTATATGAATACTGAATATATTTTGCAGGACACTGCTACTGGGTAAAATAAGAACTTGCAGGTAATCTATTGCTCTTGACAACTAGTCATAGAACAAGACGGGCTGGTCACCCAGCAACCACTTATATTGGCCATGTCACTAATTTCTGGATGTGTATTGTGGTGCAGTGGATATTGACTCAGAATGACAAATTGAGGTGCCAAGGTCAAATTCCAGTTGAATTCCTTGCATTCCTTTACACACAAATACCCTTGGGAAAGGTATTAATCCATCTCTTTCCTCCAGTTATGAATTAAATAATAGGACAGATTGGGTTCTATAGCCTTGGCTGGCAACCAGTCTACCACAGAAAGCAATGGCAACCTACTGTGAGATAAATCAGATGTGTCTCTTTCAAGACATGATCACCCAAAGCATGTATCATGTATGTCACTTAACTGACTGACTGATGTCACTCTAATTGACCTTCCAACCTTGATGCAGGACCATGATGGTCAACGTGATAGACTCATTGATGTCTGAGCCTAGTTTGACTGGATAACTCGATTACTCAAAATGGTATGATTTTTATAATTGCCTTTGAGAATTGATTTATATTTGTCATTCAAACATAGAGGTAAACAAATGGTTTACAACAAGAAAGGTGTATGCCACACTGATCAAGACAGATTCTAACTTTACTAGTAGTTTTTGAAAACTATGTGCGTTGTGGTGCAGTGGATATCAGCTCAGAATGAGAAATCGGGGAGCTGAGTTCAAATTCTAGTTGAATTCATTGCATTCACTTATGCACAAATACCCTTGGGAAAGGTATTAATCCGTCTCTTCCCTCCAGTTATGGGTTAAATAACAGGACAGATTGGGTTCTGTAGCCTTGGTTGGCAACCCAACCAGTCTACCACAGAAAGTAATGGCAACCTACTGCAGGGAAATCTTCTGCTCAGTCAGTCATCAAGACATGATCGCCCAAAGTGTGTATCACATATGGCACTTAACTGACTGACTGACTGAATATAATAGTTGGAATCATGATTAAGGCTTCTAGTGGTCATAAAGTAGGGGATCAGTTTTCTATTGTTATGAAGTAATAGACTGATTCTCCACTAATTACTACATAATAATATAATACATCTTTTCTCCCTCTAGATATAAGTCAAATAATAGGACAGATTGGGTTCTATAGCCTTGGCTGGCAACCAGTCTACTGTAGAAAGCAATGGCAACCTACTGGGGGAGAATCTTCTGCCCAGTCAGTCATATCTCTTTCGAGACATGACCCCCAAAGCGTGTATGACATATGGCACTCAACTGACTGAATGAAAAATACCATCACCATTACAGATCTACCACCAGCTTTCATAAAAGGCAGCTACTCAGCGTTTACAAAGTGCAGGACTTGTTGCATGGTTTGATTCAGCCACACATCTTTTAGGGCCGCTCATAACTGAGTTGGCTGTGGAAGAATGGAATTTTGTAAGACCTGCAACATCTCCCATACATGCTCAATAGGGTCTAAATTTAATCATTACACCGCCAAGCAAGGTGATAATGCCACTGAGGCGCAAGAAGTTACTACAAGTGGAAGAGAATGAGAAAACTCTAGTGTGGAGAAAGGACAGTAAAACAGGATTCAGTAACACAAAAGATGGTGATTGGTACTGCATTTAAATTTTTGAAGATTGTAGGTAGCACGGAAGCAAGAAACAGGATGATAGTTCCACAAGCAAAAAGTATGAGAAAAAAACTATTAGAATAGAACTTACAGTTACATCTCACTATTTCAACAGTAAAATGATGAGACCTAATTGCCAACCTAGTAGTAAGCTTAAATTCATTCCAACAGAGGTACCAAAGAGGAATATTCATCAGAACAATTGTCCTGAAAGAAGCAATGTCATGCCACTGGGAAAGTGACTGAGGTTGAGAGGCCAGGTTAGGACTGACTATATTGCAGAATTTCATTTAGATTTTGTTGAGAATCTTGACATATATACCAGGAGCACCAGAACAGATACGTGCAGCAATATTCAGTGCATGGATGAATAACAGATTTATAAATGAGCAAGATGAATTCTGATGAGAAAAATTCTGATGAGTACAAGGACCAGTGAAAGCCAATCGAGTGTTCCTTGAACCAGTTTTGTATCATTGCACATGATGGTTAGGGAGTTGTGTTACCTTACTAGAACAAACCATCGCTATAAGGAAGAAAGGATTGTAAAGAGTCTGCAAGAAGAGCTGTATATGCCACACCTATCAAGAGAGCCCCCAGTTTCACACTTGATCCTTGCAAACTCTCCCCTTACACCATTACAGAGCCACCCAACAGCTTGCACAACACCCTGCTGACAGGCTAGATCCATGACCCAATGCAGTCTCCTCTTTACTTAAGAGCTAGAAATACAGAGTGTCCATAAAGTTTGTGTGCACTTTAAAATTTATAACTTTATTTGTATTTGAGATATAAATAATTTGCACACAGACTTTATGGACATCCTGTATAATTCCTCAGATCAGGCAGTATGGTACCAGTCTTCTATAGTTTAATGATACTAATGGTCAGTGGTGCAATAGTTAGCAAACTTGTCTCACTAGAATCTGTTACACCTGAGTAGTGAGTTTGATCCTCACTGGGTACCCCATACTTTCGGCCTTTTACCACATCTAAGTGGTGCTTAGAAAATCGACTATTCTATGGTCAATGTGAGATGCACTCAGCAATGTCTTTGTGTCAGTAATGGCATCTTTAAAACAGCAGCGTCTGTGGAGTATAAAAGGATACCTGTTCAAGTATGCACCAAAGACGTACATAATTATGTTTGTTAGGTGTCTCTGCAACATCCTATACATGCTCAATGGTGTTTAAATCTGGTGGGTCCAGAGGCTGATGCAGTGGCTGACAGTTAATCAGGTGTTCCTGGAATTAGTTTTGTATCACCTGAGCATAATGGAAGGTTATATTTTTTTTTCTAGTAGATTATAACCATTGACAGACATGGCAAGTATAAAAACGTCCAAATAGTCTTCAACATTAATTGTGGGTATCACATCAGTCAAAATAGGGGTGATAGGGGTGCAAGAACCAAGAGAACCCACCTGATGCTGCTACAGAGTTTGCACAACACAAACTCGACTGCTTGTCTAAAAAGCTGTAAATCTAACACATCTGACGAGTGTCAATTTTTCAAAATCTGGTGGTTATATTTTATGGCCCATGTAATGTGCAATAACCAATGCCGTGTTGTTAGTAATGGTAGCCTTGTTGACAGGCAACAAAATGCCATGGAATCCAGTTACACAATCTTGCATTACATATGGCCATTTGCACTTTTCATAAAGCAGTGACTAGAAGTTCATCACTATTACTGTTGCCTGAGAAATACTAAGAAACAGCATCTTTAAGATAGAATGTCCTAGCTTTTTGGTCCCCAACAATCATTCTGCATTTAAACAGTGCTACATTCCACTCATATCCTGCAACTAACACTGATACTAATACCTCTTTACCTTGCAATGAATAGTGGTTTGGAACGAGATATCAGAGAGCTGAGTTCAAATTCATGTCAAGTTCATTACATTCACTTATGCAAAGCGAGAAAGCGTCTCCATTTTTTCTCCTTCACTTATGCACAAATGCCCATAGGAAAGCTATGAATCCTTTCTTCTCCCTCAGTTATGATTAAATAGTATGACTTGTACCTGAAAAAATTATTGTTATCACCAAAAGAATTTCTTAATTCAATATTCACTTGTAAAAAAAAAAAAAGAAAATTTCTTCTTACAATCCAAAAATATGTTTCAGCTTTAACCCCACATTAATCACCTTGGATTTTCAAAAATATCTGCCTCGCATGACAACTGAGCTGTGTCACATTGTGTGCTATACCCTCCCTCCAACTGTGTCATGAGAGTAGTGAGAGGGAGCAAAAGAAGCCAAGTTGCCAACTAGGAATTATGTTTACTTTAAAATTTTGAAGATGACTAATGCAGTGTTAAATAACCCACAAAGGGTTGATAAGCTGTAAAAAAATCAAGTCAGTCAATTTCTTAAGTCACTTTACCTATTATATAACTTGCCTTGCTGAGTTAATTTCTATAAGCGATAGAGAGTAAAAATGCTTTAGTGTACTGCTCTGTCTACTTTTTAGTTTTTTGGCACTTCAGTTTACCTCTTCCTCAAAAACAAAATCTTCACGCCAATGATGCCTTATACGACAAATATTGGACCATACTAGCCAAAAGTAATACTGTTCCAATGGTATAAAGTTGGTGAGCAATTTAATAATTAGACTCACTTTATAGCCATTGAATATACCACAGTTCTTGGACCAAACTAGTTGTAAGTAATTATACTTTTATATGGGACATAAAGTGGGGGATCAGTTTAGTGATAAAGTATTAGCAGCCCCAGATAGGACTATAATGACTGTATAAATATTAACAATGCTTTATCAGCCCCTTGTTATGGTTTGTGATTATACTTTTTCAAGGGAGCATTAAATGGGTAATCGATTTAATGTTCCCCCCACTTTACAAGGTCTTGACGTCTCATGAATGATAATAAGGTCACATCTCATGAGTAAAAAACACAAAACACATAAGAGCATACAATACCTATAGAAAAAAGATTGCTTTGATAAATAAATTAATTCAAGTCTCGAGGCTTGTTTGGACGAATGCTGCATGAAAGGGGGGTGGTATGGTATTGGGGGTGTTTGCCCAGCCAGACCCCCAGCGAGGTGTCATTGGAAAGGGTCGAGACCAATTGTAGTTGTTTTCCCAGCCAGGGGTCATCTGGTGCAGACAAGCAGATGTCATACGGGTCGAGGGGATATTCAGAGGCTGGAGCCTGAGAGTTGAGTGCTGACTGTCCCGATTGTGGGCAGGGCTTTCTAGCCGGCCACTTGAATGTTGAGGAGTGGGGCTGTCCTGGTTGATTTTGTCGTTCGATCTTGGCGGGTAGCCTTTTCCGCGGTGCAGGAAGTTGTTGAATTGTTTGTCTGTTGGCTGAGAATGCCCCTGCCTGTGGGGGTCATTGTTTGTGTTGTTGATACTGTTAGCATTGTTATGATTCATTGTCATCTCCAGGAAGTATTCATTTTGGGGACATGTGCTCTCATGGTTGATCAGGCTGGCTCTCTGCAAAAACTCTTTCCCACAGTGTGGGCAGTTAAAGGGCTTCATGCCGACGTGAACCCGTTCATGTGTATCCACATATGACTTCTGGCTGAATGTTTTCCCACAGAACCTGCAGATGAAGGGTTTCTCCCCTGTGTGCAGCTGTTCGTGATCCTTGAGATTCGTCCGTTGTGTAAAGACCTTAGGGCATGAATTGCAGTTGTAACCTTTGTCCTCTGAGTGAATTCGTTCATGGTTGTGCAGATTAGCTTTCTGGGAGAAACTCTTCTGGCAGACCTGACACTTGAAGGGCCGCTCACCTGTGTGGATGCGTTCATGATTACTTAAGTTGATACGCTGACTGAACGATTTCTGACAGACTTCACAGTTGAATGGTTTCTCTCCTGTGTGGATTCTCTCATGGTTGTGCAGGTTGGCCTTCTGACTAAATGCTTTGTGGCATGTTTCACAGTGAAATGGTTTTTCTCCAGTGTGAATGCGTTCGTGATTAGCAAGGTTAGCTTTTTGGCTGAATGCCTTGCCACAAAATGGGCAGCTGAAAGGCTTCTCTCCTGTATGAATGCGCTCATGATTATGCAAATTAGCCTTTTGGCTAAATGCCTTGCTACACACGCCGCAGACAAACGGCTTTTCACCAGTATGCACACGCTCATGTGAAATCAGGTTGGCCCGCTGAGAGAAACCTCGACCGCAAAAAGTGCAACTGAAGGGCTTCTCGCCGCTGTGCACCCTTTCATGGTTATTCAGATTGGCCTTCTGGCTAAAGGCTTTTTGGCAGATAGCACACACAAATGGCTTCTCACCTGTATGTGTTCGCTCGTGGTTACTGAGATTGGCACGCTGGCTGAACGATTTGTCACAGAAAGCACAGCTGAAGGGTTTTTCTCCAGTGTGAGTACGCTCATGGTTCTTCAGGTTGGCTTTCTGACTAAACGCCTTGTGACAAAAGGAGCAAATGAAGGGCTTTTCCCCAGTGTGGGTCCGCTCGTGATTGTTTAAGTTTGCCTTCTGGCTGAAGGCCTTGCTGCATACGTCACAGTTGAATGGCTTTATGCCTCCTCCCCCACCACTACTTCCTCCTCCACCTCCGCCACCACTGTGGCTGCTGTGGCCACAATCAAGGCCTCCCCTGTTTCCTTCTCCTGACTGACACATCATGGAATCAGGTGTCCGTTTATTGTAGGGTTTTGCAAAATGGTCATTGTTTTGGTGGTGGGTCTTTGTACAAAGGTCAAAGCCATAAGGCTTGTCCCCCATGTGAGCAGCTCTCTCGTAACTTTTGAAATGTTCATTTGAAGGGAAAGCTGGCTTGCCGTAGAAGTCAAAACTTAGTTGCTTACCCATTGGGTACATAGGCTGCATCGGAAACATGCTTGCTGTTGAATACGGCTGGACAATTCTTTCGGTTTTCTCACTGATCCGAGTCGTACAAAGTTTGGTTTACTGGTTTGCTGTTACCCTGTTCTTGCTTGGAAAAAAGGTGGCATGCATTTCAGGAATTGTATATGAAGGCTTCAAGATGAGCATCTTTTATCGACAAGTAAATGCGCATCACTAGACTGAAAAACTGTCTTTCTTTGGTTTCTGCTTTGAAGTTTGAAATTATATGCACAGTTGCATAAAAGGGTTTTGTGTTTGCTTGAACACCTGGAAAAGAGAAGTAGAAAAGTTAGTAAATGAAAATTCTAAAAAAAAATCAGGCTGGAACCAAGATAAATATTGCTGATAGAATAGGGCTATGATATGTCTAATATATGTTTATTATAGAAATGTATTGCAAATGAGACAGAAGGGATTGTCAGTGTTCAGGAATTAATCCAAGAAATAGGACTATGTATAAAGCTCAGAACGAAGCAAAATGTTCAATAGAAACACAATCAAGCTAAGTTATAGTTGTACTAGTAATTTAAATAGTTTCATAAAAAAACAAAACGCCAGAAATTTAAATAACATTGTACAAAACAAGATCACTAATAAAGAATGCAACTGCAGGGACAAAAATAAATGCCCACTTCAAGGACTTTGTAATACAAAAGAAGTCATTTAAAAAGCAAAAGTACATGACTTAAAATTGTCAAAATAAAATATATTTGGGATCAACTAAAGGCACCTTTAAGACCAGGTGGTTCCATCACAAGTCTACATTCAAAATAGAAAACTTAAAAAACTGTACAAAATTGGCTAGCCATGTGTGGAAATTAAAATCAAAATATGGAAAAGACCCAGACATAACGTGGAGTATAGTGAAAACAGCCAAGCCTTACAATGGTGGCAAGATATGTAGACTGTACCAGGAAGAAAAGTTAGCTATTATGTTATTCCCAAACAAAAATGAACTATTGAATGAAAGAACAGAAATTATGACTAAATGTAATACTAAAAAATACCTATTAGGTTCATACACCCATGCAAGAAAACGTTATAATTTCTTGTAATTTTAAAAATTGTGCATTCAAAAATTTTCCATCACGTCTGTTAAAAAAAAACACTGTTATGTGAGTGTTCTTAAAATAAAAAAACAAGGGTAAACGGTAACATCAGTTATTGCAAATTGCCTGAAGACATCACATGGTAGAAACCTAGGTTGTGTAATAACTCATTTACAAATGTAAAATATATAATATATAAATATTTAGTCAGTCAGTTAAGTGCCATACGTGATACATGCTTTGGGAGATCATGTCTCAAAAGAGACATGACTGACTGGGCAGAAGATTATCCCACAGTAGGTTGCCATTGCTTTCTGTGGTAGACTGGTTGCCATCAAAGCCTAAAGAAACCAGTCTGTCCTATTATTTAATTCATAACTGGAGGGAAGAGATGGATTAATACCTTTCCCAAGGGTATTTGTGTGCAAGTGAATGCAAGGAATTCAACTGGAATTCGAACTCAGCTCTCTGATTTGTCATTCTGAGCCGATATCCACTGTACCACATTGCACATCCAGTACCACATTGCAGATCCAGTACCACATTGCACATCCAGTACCACATTGCAGATCCAGTACCACATTGCAGATCCAGTACCACATTGCGCATCCAGTACCACATTGCACATCCAGTACCACATTGCACATCCAGTACCACATTGCACATCCAGTACCACAATGCGCATCCAGTACCACATTGCACATCCAGTACCACATTGCACATCCAGTACCACATTGCACAGATTTAGTATTTGTCTATATTTCTGAGATGAAGTAGTATTTACAGTATTTACATTATTTGGACTATTGCCCTCATCTTTGTTGCTATTTGTACGAAATTCCTAGCACCTAAAGGAGGTAGGAGCCTACAATGGCAAAAACATCGTACAAATGGCAACAAGGATGAGGACAATAGTTCAAATAATATAAATACTATATAAATATTTACGATAAAAATGCATTGAAAATGAAGCAAAAGGGATTTTCAGTGGTCAGGATGTTGGTTGGTTGATTTTGTTTAGCTGTATATCAACCTCTATAGGCTATTTAATGTTGAAATGTAAATAATTTGAACAACTTTGTTTTCAACTAAATATATTTTGAATGCAATTGTATGCCTTCAACTGCAGATAAAATGTATTGCTGGGAATGCTGGTTTAAAAAGGTATTGTTGCTAATTTTGCTATAAATAAGTATTGTTGCTAATTTTGCTATAAATAGGTATTGTTGCTAATTTTGTCATGAATAGGTATTGTTGCTATTTTTTTTTTACACAAAAAAATATATTGCTGGTATTTTTACTATAAATTTCTTTTTTTATTTTCAAAGTGTTTTGTGCATTTACTATTTGCCCAGAGTTAGGACATGTACAGGTGCTACCATCCCAGGTCAGGGTGGACCTGGGAACAATAGCAATTAAGAATTGGTTCCACACTCCTCAAATATTGATGATAAAATAAAAAAAGTTTTTCAATTTCAAATCCTTTTATTTGTACCCACTTCTTAAAATAACAATCAGCATTCATGTTTATGATTGTTATTGCAATTAAAATACCTATTAGGTTCATACAACCATGGATGCAAAACATTATAATTTCTTGTAATTTTTAAAAATTGTGTGTTCAAAAATTCCACATTATATAAGCATTCAAAAAAATCACCATTAGGTGAGTGTTCTTAAAAAAAACAAAAAAAAACAAAACAATAAAATCAATTATTGCAAATCGTCTGAAAAAAAACCACATGGTAGAAACCTAGGCCACATAATAACTTGTTTACAAATGAAGAATATATGTATATATATATTAATGCCTATACATATCTAAACTTATTTATAAATGGAACTTTGTCTGTGTCGGTGTGTGTATCCGTTACCTATAGACTCCGAAACGACTGAACCGATTTTCTTGAAAATTTAGACAGTTGTACTATAAGCGTCTGTGAGTGTTCTTAGCTAGGTTTTGTGTCAAGGTACCCCCAATAAATATCGAAAATCGATAATTGAAAAATCGGGTTATAGAAGGAGTGGTCCGATTTTAATCAAATTTGATACACTCATAGACAAAGACATAAGAAACGATATTCAGAAGTTTCAAGATTGCAGTTCTTACAATAGTGCAAAAAATCAATAATATATATATATATATATATATATATATATATATATATATAAATCGATATCAGGAAATCAAAATTTGACTTACATCCATTCATTTTTCTTTCAGTCTACAGTTTCGCTTTAACTGGAAACTTTTTAGTCTTTCGTGCCAACGTCCAAAGAGTCTGAGCTCCAGAACCATGGATTAGTTTTAAAGCTTTCACTACACCCAAGCAATGCTGGGCTATACTGCTAGTATAACTATATACATATATAGCAGTTTCCTCACAAGATTTGTCAAATATTCAGCCCAGTGACTATATATAAATGTACTGTTTAATTAATTTGTTCTACATAAAGATAAACAGTATAAAAAACACTGCATATCAACTGTCAATTACATGCTTTTATATATATATATATATATATATATATATATATATATATATATTCAAATTAGGAAAATCGGCTGCTTACACTACCATGGTTTCAACCTTTAGGTATCATCAGGTGTTATATATTAACTGATTATCCAATACTTTTTTTAATGCAAAAACAGGAAATTTCGAATGCATAGAAGGTAGTTTAAAATATGCAAGGAGTTAAAACTAGTGAAATAAAATTGTACATAGTTTTATCCATGTTTGTAGAAGCTCAAAATGTATTTTCTAATGTGTATGCACCCGGAAGTTATTTTGGACCTTTCCTTTAATAATATTTCTCATTCTGCAACTTTTTAAGAAAGGCTTTATATATATATATATATATATATATTCAGACATTTGTGGAGTATTTTTGGTCAGATGGTTTTGACAACTGTTTATAATATATATATATATATATATATATATATATATATATATATTAAAAAAGGATTAATTCAAAGATGTTGAATGGCCATTTCGATATGAAGATCCCCACGCGGGACAACACATCACCTCAGCATATCGAAATGGCCATTCAACATCTTTGAATCAATCCTTTTTTAATATATATTTGCTCTGTAATATTTTATTACATGGAGCTCTCTTCCTGTATCATTTTTTAATATTAAAATAAAATTTTTAATATTAATTAGGATCGGGTTTTTTGGGAATTTACCTTCCTGCTTTTTTCCCTTGGATTGAAGTATCTGAATTAAAATACATACATATATATATATATATATATATATATATATATATATATATATACACACACACACACATGCATCTATATATAGATATATATTTATATAAATGAACCATGTTTCCTCTCTCTTCAAGAAAAAATTGAGATCCTTAAATATATGAACAGCTTTTAAACCAGAGGCATGAAACCACAGTTAACTGCAAGCACATTAGAGAACTAACATTACAATCATGCTAAAAATATAATACAATAGCCAGAGCTAGGACCCCATATATATATTTAAAAAAAAGAAAAAATTCTACAATAATATCGAATTACTAAATTCTAAAGTAAGGTTTAATATTCATAACTAAATTAGAAATTTTTCTCTAAATAAAATTTAGAATTTCATAGAAGTAATCTATTTACTAAAATTATAAAGTAAGGTTAATAACCATAAATAGATTAATTATATATACTGTCCTTAACACACAAAACTTCAACTATTACCTTAAACACAAACACACCTATTACCTATCCACCTATTACCTCAAATACAAACATTCTACTTTCCCCCTACATTAAAGTCCACTTATTAAGCACTTATTACCTACATTTATCTAGTATCTAAATAACTCTAACATTAGAATTTACCTCTAACATTAAATTTTACCATGAACTGTGATATAATTAAAATTTGAAATTTAATAGAAAAAATCAGTTTCCTAACTGTGATCTAATTAGGATTTAAAATTTAATTGAAAAAATCGACTTCCTGAATCCAAAATTATGATTAAATATACAAATTTAGATTTTTTACTAAAACCCTACTTATATACAATAAATTATTCTGTACTGAATACTCACTCACTAGAGATAAAAATAAAACTTACACTCCCCATACCAAAAAATTCTAAAGGTCAATCAGCAGTACTTTTTCCCCCCACCAATAAACCCTCACCACATACACAATCAACTAGATATAAGAATAGAAATTTAAAATAAAAAAAAAACGGTTTCCAAACTATGATCTAATTAATAATTAAAAATTAAAAATTTAATAGAAAAAATATATTCCCTAAATTCAAAGTTAAGATTAAATATACAAATATACAAATTTACATTAATTATAAAGACTCTGCTTAAATAAAAATATCTGCCAACCACTGGCTCTTCTAAGAAATCCATAAGGATATAGTTTAGTCACTAGATAATAAAAACTTACAAATGTCTAGAAATCAAAGACTCTCATTAATCAACCACTTAAAAAACACCCTCTCCAAAAATCCCAAGAGTCAGAGACTTATTCCCCTATCACTAACCCCCACCAACACCTCAAACTAAACTAAATAAATATAAGGAAGGAGGATTTCTATTACTTTACACACTGCCTGATGAGACATTGAAGTTTCAATGTCAAAAGGAACATACCTTTGTAGTGGATATATATAGAATAATTATGTACATGTTCTAAAATATAATTTATAATATATATATATATATATATATATATATATACGTTTTGTTAAAAATAAAATATTAATAAAATCTTTGTCCGTCGTTCTAAATGAAACAATTTTAAAAGAAAGATTGCTGCCTAAATATACATTAATATCTATACATATATATTCATATATGGATATACATATATACAGACTTATTTAAATTTTTTTTTTAACATTATTTTTAGTATTTAGGAAAATATGCATCTCTTGGAAGTTTCCTAACAAGATTTCTCAAATATTCAAGCTGGCAGATAAATAGAAATGTACTGTTTAGTTATAGAAAAACACAATATCCATTTAAATATGAGTATATATTAAAAAATGTGAAAAACAAATAAATTTAAATAAATATGTCAGGTAATACCATTTCATAACATTCATTAAGATTTTGCATATTTATATCAATATTTAAATATATGCGTGTATATACAGTACTGTGCAAAATATTAGGAGAAGAACTATTTCATCATTTATGAGGCATATTAGAAGAAAATAAACAATTTAATTAAAGTAATTTTATTTGATTGGCTCAACAAATGCTTTAACAAGAAAAAATACTTGTTACAAAATAAATTTAACATTTAGTATAATAGCCTTTTGCTTTGATCACAACCTTCATTCTGTCAGGCATTGATATCACAAGCTTCTTCAATCTATCTAATGGTATCTCCTGCCAACCAGCTTGTATTTGTTCTCAACATGTGTCTTGCGAAGTAACATTAAATTTATCAATTCGAGAGGGGTGAGTAAGAAAAAAGTCAGTCATATCCAAGGATAACAGAATAATGAGTAGTTTCAAAATAACTTGTTTAATAGAAAATAGGAAAAATTAAATATAACTTCTTTTTAATACATTTCTTTTACACCTAGTTTTAAATAATCAATATTTATTAGTAATTTACTTAACTTTTCACCCTGTATTTGAATTTCAGTGAGGTTTTTAGGAAAATCACCCCTGTCCTAATACTTTTGCACACTACTGGTAA
This sequence comes from Ascarosepion bandense, assembly GCA_037127315.1. NCBI lineage: Eukaryota > Metazoa > Mollusca > Cephalopoda > Sepiida > Sepiidae > Ascarosepion > Ascarosepion bandense. The sequence continues at coordinate 119,220 of JBBBDQ010001373.1, forward strand.
TGTGCAAAAGTGTTAGGACAGACGTGATTTTAAACTTTATTTTGATGCTTCATAAAAGATAAAATAGTTCTTGTCCTAATACTTTTGCACAGTACTGTATATATATGCACACATACACACACACACATATATATATATATATATATATATATATATTGAGAAGAAAACTCAACACATAACTAATAATTTTTTTTTCATTATATTTGCTCTGGATAATATCCATTGAGCTCTTCTATTTCTATCTAACTGATAATTTATATTAATTAGATAAAATCTTTTGAATGATCCTCTCCATCTTCACATGTTCTCCTATATATACATATATATTTGTACATATAGATCTTTACATATCTATATAAATACATATTTATATATAAATTTATATATTAAGTTTTTCTTTATGTTTATCATATTGGTCTGGATAATATCCATTGAGCTATCTATACTAATCCATTGCTTAATATCTTATATTAGATAGATCTTTTTGGATTATCATCCCTGTTTATGAACTTGGCATAATTATCTAAGTTGTTGTGCTTAATAACTTTTTCAGTACATAAATTAGGTACAAATTGCCCAAATGTTTTATTTATTGAAGGCCTTTGGCTATACTTTCATCAAAGATGAAATTTATTTTACTAAATTTCTCAAGAAATATTTTTGCCAAGATACTCACAGACTGCTCTTGAATAATATAATCTAATGAATACCATTTTAATAATATAACCAATACACAAACCTATTTCACTTACTGTCCACCTACTTTTGGAACACCCTGTGG